>VUQG01021799.1:11283-105046 GCA_015106755.1 Etia nguti | reverse complement strand
ACCACAGCACAGAATGAATTGGATTTATGACGCTCTACCTTCACAGGTTTCCTCATGAAGGTGGTAGCCAGGTGGGCAGATACACCTGTAAGAGCCATCCAAATTCAGGCAAGTTCCTGCACCACATGTGCCTGGATTCACTGCACATTCATTAATATCTGAGGAAAAGGGATGATATAAATGCACATATTATACAACATATTTATATCATAATTAGATCAGTATAAAAAGGGACAAACAGCATTTCCTTACCTCCACACAGTCTGCCATCTAAAGTGAGCTCATAGCCATCATTGCACACACAGAGGAATGTGCCCACTGTGTTGACACACTGCCCGTTTCGACACAAGCCCCTCTGCGTCGCACACTCATCGACATCTGCTCGACACACAGGCAACACAATAATTAACACAGATCCTATGGCTCTTTTTCTTTTTCACTTTTTATTTACTCACATCCACACACACAGACGCACCTATGCAGTCGCTGTTGTGCGAGTTTTGAAAGCCGGGATAGCAGAGACAGTTGTAGGAGCCTACGGTGTTCTTGCAGGTCCCGTTTCCACAGGGCTGTCTCTCACACTCGTCCACGTCTGAAACCACAGAGCAGCGTCACAGTTTCATCAACAGCAGAGGAACACCTGGTGAGACTGATGGGAAGTAGCACAGCTTACCGACACACATCGACAGGTCCCGAGTTGCTTTGAAGCCATTGGGGCAGACGCAGCGATAGCTCCCCAGTGTGTCAATGCACTGGCCTGGATTGCATATACCGGGGTTCTCGATGCACTCGTTACGGTCTGCGAGAAAAGAGAAAAACAAATGTCACACTTTGATGCCATATTCACAAAGCATTTAGATATTTTTAGCCTCAAACAGCCACTAAAATTCATGTATTTCTTCATAATATATGAAACTGACCAAAAATTATTTTGCACTATGACTCAATAGTTAGACTGCATGAGACCAATGTAACGTCATTTTTGTGTAATTAAAGTTGTTTTTTTTTTTTTTTAAAGAATATTCATTATTATAGGTCAGTATGATCTTCACCATCACTTTCAGTTTAATCTACAGTGCAGCCTGAGCGTGTTTGGGTGTTAGGACTTGCATGAAAAGCAGGAAGCAAAACAGGATGCCAACATAACATTCACTTATCGTTTAGGACTCTCCAGACTGACAGCAACACGATTCAGATATGCCGTAGCACATGTTCAGCAGAATTCAGTCTCAGGGTGACTGTCACTGTGCTGCATCTCTGGCAAATAACTGGCAAGAATGTGCACTTCAAAGAGTTTCACATAACCGCATTTGATAAAATAGCTGGAAGAAGCGAGATAGTGTTAGCGTGAGGCCACAGAAAGACCCAGAGAAGTTAGCATCTTTCTCAAGGGAATGACAGAGGGATTTCTGGCTGCTCTTTTTTGGCTAATGTTTTCTATAATTCTACTCCATCTTTCCATGAATTTTGTATTATCTCCATTTTATGAAATTACAGGAGATGACTAAACTGGAGGCTGGAGACAAACATGAAGATTATATAACTGCAGTATAATTTGAGTGCTGCTGACACCTCATAACTTTTTAGCTAATAATCAGCACATCCTTACCAAGACACTGCCCAGTGGGAGTGAAGCGGTACCCAGCTTTACACTCGCATCGGTAGCTTCCTGGCAAGTTCAGACAGTCTGCATTTTGCTGGCACACTGGTCCATTCTGACACTCATCAATATCTGACAACAAGAGGGACAGAGATGTTCATACAGTAGGCATAAATATAAAAAGACAAAGTAAAACACAGTGATTCTACAGCAGACTGCAAACCTCACCTTCACAAATCAGTAGCTTGTCGTTGTAGATGAAGCCAATGGGGCACTCGCACCTGAAGCTGCCAATCATGTTGATGCACACTCCATTCTCACAGATTCCCGGAATTTCCCTGCACTCGTCGATGTCTGTCAAATGAACGAGAGACCAACGGCGGCGTGAGAAAACAGAAGCTTCTTTTTTCATCACGTAAGCGTTTCAGTGTGAAAATCTTTACCAATAATCTGTCCAGTGGTGATGTCGATGTAATATCCCGGTCTCTCGCTGCCACACAGGATCGCAAACTCGTCTGAATGCACAGGAGACACGAGTTTATATGAGTTCATCGCCACTTCCACGTGCTGGTGTATACTGCATATTTACTCTACTGTACTAGACCTCACCGCTGCTGGGCACAGGGCACTGTTCGCAGGGTTTATTCCACGCACGGCCGATGTTGTAGGAGCAGCAGCACATCTTTTTGGTCATGTTGAAGGTCAGCTCGCCGTCGCACGTTCCGTTGTCAGAGTAAAAGTTCCTGTAGCAGTAGCTCTTCCTCATGTCTGTGTGTGGTGCATTTATGAGAAATGCAGAGTTGCAGGTAACCCTAAATACAACAGTGACAATCGTGAAAACCCAGCAAGCCAACCTACCCATGCAGTTGTTCCCTCCGTTGACCTGCATGTAATCCACAGGGCAGATGCAGGTGTAGTTCCCGATGGTGTTGTAGCACTGGCCGGGGCCACAGATGCCTGGCCGTTCACACTCATTGACATCTGTACACAGAGAGAGCAGCACGGGGAAAAAAAATTGACTTTTTTTGGTGCATATCTGATTTACATTCCTTCAGTGAAGGTGCCAGCTACTTCTATGAAACATATTTTGGTCCACGCCTTTAAATATATTAAATTCTTCATCAGCATTACTGCTAAAAAGCCATGAACACAATGCTTGTTCCTCCCAGCCCTGCTCATAGCTGAACAGTTCACTGACCACAAACAAGCCGGATCTGCAGTGCTAGACTTTACAGAGCAACTGCTTTTGTACTTCTGGCCAACAAAAACACACTAATTAAACAACAGAGTATGACGGCAAATCGTGTAATAGACAGGCCGATCCACCGTGTCCATTTCACACTTTGCCTATCCAAAACGTGAAATGGACACACATGCAGAAAAAGCATTACCAGCAGAGGGAGATAATATATTTAAAGCCACAAAGTCGGCAGTGAGCAAAAAACATTAAGTACATTCCAGGGTTCTTAATCGTCAGAATCGATTAAGCTAAGGGGGCCAGTGTCTATATACATATAAATGTGTTAATAATGTCTGTTTAAACACTTTCCCGTGATTACATTCATGTTGGCTTGAAATCAAATATCCCCCTCTGCTGTTACTGCAACTTACTGCATGTGTGTACATTTCACGTTTTGGGGGGGCAAAGCGTGAAATGGACACGGTGGACGGGCGTGTCTATTACAAGCTTTTTCGTGGTATTCGGTTGAAATAAAATGCCGCCAGACACATGTCACTGTCAACCCACTTAAGCCTCCCGCTCTCCTCCCCTCTCTGTTCCCTTTTCTCTTTTTTAAACGTCCTTCTATTTTATCGCCTTTCGTTCCTCCCTCCATCATCACTGGCGTGCCTACAGGGGACACTGCGTACTTCCCTGAGGAAAGAGCTGACCACATCAGAGCCTCGCTCCTCTGGACACAGTTAGCGCTCTCAGCTGTCTCATCATTCTGGCTGAGCTTTGCTGGGTTAGCAACAAACGGGAACTAGAGCAGACACTTATTGAGCTGCAGTGTTGTCTATGGGACAACAGGGTCCAATATTTTCTTTGCCTTTTTTTCTCTCAGTGCTTCTTTCTCTCTCTATGTGTCACTGAAAGAACATCTCCACGGCTGGACTCAATTTCCTCCCCAGTGAAATGTCCCAGGGCCAGAGCTGGAGATGGATGGGTCACCTGTTTGTTCATTTGTGCATGTGTGTGCTTAATACCTTCACAAACTCTGGTGTCCAGGTTGAGGGCAAAGCCTCTTGAACATTCACAATGGAAGCTACCAAACGTGTTGATGCACCGTCCTCCCTGGCACAAGCCGGGCAATTCCTGACACTCATCGATGTCTGTGGGAGAGAGAAAGGGAAAACTCAGCACCACTGTGGGCTGGTGTTTCTGTAAGTATACGCGGGGGCAACCTCAAAAACAAAAAAAGGCATAATAGCATGTTGCTACGACCTTCCAAGATGACAGTGATGGGGTTTGGTCTGAAGCCTTCCCCTCCAGGACACAGAGTCTTGTACTGAGCTGTAACACAAAACAAAGAAACGAATTACATTAAAAAGCAAGAGCTGCACAACGCACAAGCATGCATCAAGGGTGTGTGTTATAGCAGAATTTGTCAGTAATTGCAATGAACTGAGGTGCCTGAAAAAGACATTTTTAGTCATGCACTTGTTTCCTTTCGTTTTCTGTCGTGCTTTTTCTGATCTCAGCATTAGCCACAGAGCACAGAGGACCGGACATGACTGCAGCTACTCAGAATTACAAAGCGAAAAGAAAAAGGTTTTGTTCTTGTCACAGAAGCAAACAGTTCCCTGAGCTGAAAAGGATGAGTCATTCCCTGTAATGTTTTGAAACATCTGTTGGCAATTTCCAAATAAGTTGCACAAAGCTGTCTCATCTTTACCAGCAACAGCAATTACAGCAAACACACTCATCGCATGGCAAGAGAAGCCAGCATGTGAGTCTGCATGTAAGCAGAGCAGCTAGTTTGCACCTTAGGACGCCTGATGTACTCTGGTATATTCATATATTTTGATCTTGGATATGATTTTTCATATTAGTTTGCAGATGCCCTTAATTTGAGGAAATTAAGGTTTGGTTTAAGGAAATTAAGGTCTATTTGGTTTACCCTGCCGCAAATAGATGGATTTGACAGGGTTATTGATTAAACATAAACACCAAATCTTTTTTTTCCCTTTACATTCAAATCTAATTTTTCAACCACAATTCAAAACAGCCAACAGCTAACAAGCCAACCCATCCCACCAACAAGAATACAGGGTAAAAAGTCAAGCCAACAAGGAACTGTCAAAAATTGCATTTTCAGGAGTGACCACTTCAGGCAGGGTCCAAAAGCTTAAGAGCATATATAAAACTGTTTACATCCTGGAGAAGTGGAGGTATGCACTAGAGAGAAGAGGAATGAGAGTCAGTAGAAGCAAGGTGCAAAGCAGCAGTAGAGTAGAGGTAGTGAAGGTCGGTGAGTTTAATACCTGGGGTCAGCCATCCAAAGAAATGTGTGCACAAGAGAGGTGAAGAAGGGAGTGCACGCAGGGTGGAAACGATTTTCAGGGATGATTTGTGACAGAAGGATAGCAGCAAGAATGAAAGGGAAGCTTTATAAGATGGTACATCAGAGAGATCAGCTCAGGTTAAGCAGCTTTTCAGACAAAGTCTGTGAGGCATAGTGGATATACTGGACAAAGGATGTTGAGTATGAAGCTGCCAGGGAGGATGAAAAGAGGAAGACCACAGAGACATTTCATGGATGTAGGGTTGGTATAACAAAGGAGGATGCTAGGCATAGGGTGAGATGGAGGCAGATGAGCCACTGTAGCAACCCCTAAAGGGGGCAGGTGAAAGAAGAAGAAGACATCCTGGTACAAAGAATGGTTTTACGATCCATAGTTAATCTATCCCTTATGCCTTATCCCATAACTGTGGAACACTTTTTAATCCATTTATCTGACAAATAACATGCATTGGTTTATGCACAACTGTAGCCTACTTCAAAAAGTCTTTGCTTTAGGTATGGTGGGTAAAATCCTAACATTTTATTTGTATATATTAATTAGCAGGTATTTATAGCTGAGTGATGCACCCATGCAACCAATGCATGGTTCTGATGGTTCCAAATTCATCATGCCATCATTCATTGGATGTTTGTGTTGCCTGCCTACAGCTGAAATGGACAAAAATGTTGAATTGTGGAGATTTTTTATCAAAGTAAGTAATGCTAGCAATAAATTACCTTCTCATGTACTATCACATGCCACTGAGTATATCAGCTCCAAAAACAGATGCTAAGGTTAGCTAACTATGGACTGTATTTAGTCTAACCCTTTGGTATTTTGATGAAATGATCAGAGCTTGGGCTATAAAAGCTGTGGCTTCCAGGAGGTGTGTCATGCATGAGTATTTCTTGCTAGAGCCGACATTCCTCGCAGTTGAACTGAAAACAAAAAGTACATAATGTGTGGTTACAAGGGTTAATGTGATGACTCACTCGAGTTTACAGGCGGGCATAATTCACATGGATTTCCCCAGCCCTTGCCCATGGAGCAGCAACAGGATGCTTTGGAGACGCCAACTCCAATCTCATTGGAGCAGTCCAAATTTTCAGAAGCATCTCCTCGCAAACGAACATCTCGAAAGCAACTACCAGAGCGAGTGTCTACACACAAACGCACACATGAACAGACACAGATTTTCAGCTATATTGATTGAGCCTTTGCTTTGGAATTAGTTATATAACAAGCTAAGAACAATTCAAACATGTTTAGTGTTGCAGTCTCACCTACACAGCCCACTCGAGTGGGATTGAGTTCAAAGTCTGGTGGGCAGTTACAATGGTAGCTTCCAGGGATATTAACGCACATTCCATTAATGCAGATGGTCGGGTCTGCACATTCATTGATATCTGAGAAAGACAAAGTAAAAGCCAATACATTTTTTTATATATAAATCCATAATCGCTTTCAATTTTTTGTCAATACACAAGCAGCTGGATGGATCACAGAATATGAAAGCTCTTATCTTTACACATGTGCTGCGTTTCTTTTGCACTTTTATATATTTCCCCTGTTTGCTGAGGCCGAAACACATGAACGCCATGGAGGGGAGCTGGACTAGTCTTACCTGTGCAGTTGCCTCCACTTCTGTCCAGTTCATAACCAATGTTACATTTACATCTGAAAAGTCCCGGGATATTCTGGCACTGTCCGTTGACACAGATGTCAGCAAAGGTACATTCATCTATGTCTGTAAAAGAAAGATAAAGAGGGAGCCAGCTGTGAGTGATTAGTGGATCATGAGATCACGGTGGAAAACTGGCAGTCAGCTTTAGGAAGTGAAGGCCACTCACCTCTGCTACAGAATGACAGCTCTAGACATACTCAGACAGACATACGCACACATACACTATCAGAACTGTAGCCAAGGTTATGAAATTGTGCTCTTCCACATCATTACACTCTGCACAAGTCATTACTGTCCAGCTCCGACTGAGCTGATGGAGGGAGGACTGGACAGGTTATTTCAGGATGTTTGACACATCAGTGCAATGAGTTCAGTCTGCTCTTTCAATTGAACCCTGCAGTGCATTATCACTGCACTCAGCATTCATCTGCAACAAGTTATAAATGTGTTCATATGCGGCTTACAAGAAATCTAACAACAAGTTAATATTTTATTCAGCCTTTGAATAAATGAGCAGAATACATCCCAATCAAAACATCCTAAAAAAGAGCCTGCAGTTGAGATTCCCACATATGGCAAATCTGAATCATATTTCAGTATATTACGAAGGTTAGGAATCCAGAATTTATACAGTTGTGGTCAGAAGCTGACTTATATTCATCATGGGAATGAGTGTCATGGTAATTCTGGACTTTTAATGATTTCATGGAACTGTTGTTCTTCCAGTATGAAATGACTGTACAGCATACATCTTTAATGGCTTTAAAAAACAATAACTGGTTGCACAAGTTTGAATTTATTTTGGATTTTCTCTAATCCACACAGGGGTTTTAAAAAATATACATACAGGATAAAATATATACATACACTCACTTATATCTTTTAATGAGTGGTGCTGAAGGTTCTACAGTGTCTTTTAAATTGGCATATTATCTTCTGGTTAGTGATTGTAATTTAATACAACCGGTAGTTTCCAGTAGTTGCCAGCATAAAAAGCATTTGTTTGACACCACTCATTTAAAACTCAGAACAATGGGAAAGTGCAAGGAATTCAGTGAAGATCTAAAAGGGAGAATTGCAGATTTACACAAGATGCGAAGGTCTCTTGAAGCCATTTCTATACAACTGCAGACTCCAAGATTATCAACTATGCAAGTTATTCTGATTTGTCACCACTTCACTAAAGTCTGGAAGAAGACCCAAACTGTAACTTGGAAACTGGTTAGTATTTCAAGAACAAGCCGGGAACTTCCCAGGCTCAAGTGTGTCATGAACTAGAAACTGCTGGAACACCAGTTTCACTGCCTTCTGGAGAAAAATCTTTTTGGCCATAATGGCAAGAGGTATGTTTGGAGGAGTAAAGGTGAGGCTTTCAAACCTCAGAAAACTGAACCAGCTGTCAAGTATGGTGGTGGTAGCATAATGCTCATACTCTGGAGCTGTTTTGCCAGCAGTGGTACTGGTATGCTGCACAAAGTGGTGGAATAATGAAGAAGGTGGACTACCTCCAAATTCTTAATTTTCACCTAAACTCAACTGCTAGACGTTTGGAACTTGGACACAATGGTATCTTTCAGCACAACAATGATCTTGAACATACATCAAAACTGGTTTTGGAATGACTAAAGCAGGCTAACGTTAGGCTTCTGGAATGGCTTTCCCAAAGCCCTAACCTCCTCTTTATTGGAAATATATGGACTACACTCGAAAGCCAAGAATGTGCTAGGAAACCAACCAATTTAAATGAACTCTTCCAATTTTTGACAAGCATCTGCTCAAGTTGCAACTTGCTAAGAGACATTTAACAAGATATTAGTGGGGGTCTATGTATATAATTGGGTCTGTACGTATACGTTTGGCCCTGTGTGTATTAGAGAAAACAAAAAATTAATTCAAAATTGTGCACCCAATTCTTGCTTGGGTCACTAAAGGTGTGCACTGTACAATCATTCCACATTGGAAAAAGAACAGTTCAAAGAAATCGTCAAAAGCCCAAAATTACAATTTATGCCTACGATGAGTAAAACTCTGTCCACAGTATGTTGTGTAAGCAGCTTGTGCATCTCAAACACTAATTTTAAGAATAAGACTGATTTTAGAGCAGCCTTTCATTACAACTCTAATATGTAGCCTTTTTATGCTACGAGGAATTAAACTGTAAGCAGGAAATAATGTTTGGACCTGTTTTTTCAAAGAATTCCTTCCACCCAGTTCATTTTTTTTCTCCATCACAAAGCTTAGATACAACCTTTAACCAAATTGTAGCAGTTACACAACTGATGTACACTCCTGAGTTAGATAAACATCTCATCGTTACGAGCTCACATGCTGTGATGTGTGCTTCAGGTTTCAGAAGCGTGATGTTGAAACACTAAATTATCAAGCAAATGTGAACAGAAAATCAAGGCAAGTTCCACTGTTATTGTCAGTCCTTCGACATGTTCTCACAGCCTAAATCACATTAATGCTCAGCATAATGTGCTCTTTGATGTCCAAAAATCCATGTAATTAGTAGGCAGCATCTCTTGGATCTGCTATTTCCATAAACAGGAAAACAAAACAAACAAATAGCACCAGGCGATTTTGGGGTTTTGTTTTTTGAAACTGTCAACATAATTTAGGATGCGGGCACCCATTCAAATCCTGAGAACTATGATAGTCTGTGTTGTATTGCCTTACCCTCACAGGCCTTGCCGTCAGGAGTGGTGATGAAGCCCATGTCACATTCACAGCGGAAGCCTCCTGGCAGATTCAGACAGTGGCCGTTTTCACACAGGTTGCCGTTCTCTGCACACTCATCGCTATCTGCATTCACACACCGACTCAGAGTCAGTAAGCTCAAAATACATTCATGTATCTTTTAAAAGGCTAAAGTGTGGATTAAGAAACTGATTTTGTATGTGTGACCTGAGCAATAGAATCCATCTCCAGAGAATCCATCCTTGCACACACATCGATAGGAGCCCATGGTGTTGAGACAGTCGGCATTGTTGCTGCACATGTGTGTCCCATTCGAGCATTCATCCAGGTCTGAAACACAACAAACGATTACATTTCTGCAAACGTAAACGAATTCATCCAAATATTGAGGATAAGGCTTGCAGTATTAAATCAATATCAAAGTAAAGACCATAGCCAAAAGCACAGGTTCGCTTTTCACAATTGTGCATCTCATACACAAGCTCATTCATTTCAGATGGTCCCTGTATTTTTACTATTTACTTGCACATTCCAGGCCATCAGCCTTACCTGTACATTTGAGACCACTGCCAATCCACCCCGGAGCACAATTACACTTGAAACTGCCGGCCGTGTTGGTGCAGGTTGCATGTCTATCGCAATTATGGGCTCCGATTTCACACTCATTGATATCTGACAAAGAGAGAACGAGAAACAACATAAAGAAAAATAGACACAGGTCTGATGGTCCGATGATTAAGGTCTGCTTTCTCATTCCAGTGGGGCTCTTGGCACTGTAGAGTGAGTTGATGCTTGGTTTGCTTTGTATAAAGATAGCAGCAGGAGGAGACAGGGCTAAGTCATTCTGGCTCACTGTCTCTGTATTTCAGAGCACAAGGCAACGAGGCATTCTCATGATCTCTGATACTAATGGCCTTGCTACAAAGGTTTAATGAGCGCAGCAAGTCTCTGGATTTTCATCATTCAAGTGTGTCCTGAGAGCTGTAAAACGGCCAAGAGGTAGAACGAACGCCTAATGCTGAGGCCTTGTTCTGTCTGCACCGTCTGAACTAGTCCTCGCAGGTTATTTTAGGCAAAGATACCTCCTTTTACCCACAGACTTTGCATCTCTAATGTGAAGCTTCTGGAACAGCACATTACAACCCCCACCCCCCTTTAATGTTCATGTTTGGGTTTCTCACCGCCCCAGATGTCAAGTGTGGAAATTTAATCTTTCCAAAACATAATTTCTTTAAATGTGATGTGGTAAAAGTTTGATGTGCCAACTCTACAAATAAACATTCCTTCACAGCAAAACCATGACAATAATATCTCCCAGCCAATGAAATATTCAGGGTACTTAAATCTATTCTCTGAATGTACAGACCTACTGTTTGCCACTCAAGATTCTAATAAATGAGCAATAAAAATTAATGGGAGCAATTAGTGAATATTATTAAAATCTGCCCTGCCCATAAAGTTGATTAAATCCTGTGGGGTGGAACCAATAAGGATCTCTTTGAGTGTGACTGTAGCCTTACTCAAAGAGTGAGGCCTGAGCTAGAGCTAGAGCTTTAACAGCAAGAGCGTGCAAGTGTTAGTTCACGTTCCCTTCATGTACATCAAGGGAAACCATGCTGAGAACTCAAGATGTTACGACCTATCAGGGAAGGAGACACACTCCTCTCTCAGTGTGTCTGTCTTTGTGAGGGTAGTAATTCAAGACACAGTCAATTAGAGATTAGCGCTGCTGGTTTACAGTCTTCCTAAGGACAGGGTTCGGCATATTTTCATTACATTTGATTACAAGGTTAATATGACGGCTTGCGGCAAACGAATCTCCCTGGATTACAGGCAAAACTAATGATCAGCTCCTCCAAGCCTTTGATGAAAGAAAGAACACAAACACACACACACACACACAAGGAAATGCAAAGTGCAAACAAAGGTTGCTGCATGTGAGAAGCGTGCCATCGGTCGCAGCTGGTGTCAAAAAAGAGGGCTAAATTAACTAGGATAATGTTTGACAGATGAAAAAAAATGGACACCAAAAGTTGAGAATTACACTTGCCTATTCATGGCTGCTTAGTTGTCTGTTACTTTATGTACCACCACTAACATGTTTTAGAAGCTTTTCACAGTTTTTCATCAGCCTATCATCTATGTTCTGACAAAAGGACAATCATAATCACCATGATCTACTAGTCTAATAATCAAAAGCAAGAGTACATGGAAATGATTTACAATGACAAATATTATCATGCTAAAAAAGAAGAGTCACAAAGTAACTAAAACTAAAGCCAGCGTGGAATAATGACCCCAAAGCAGACGTACCAGTGCCAAAAGTGCCATTCATCACACTGCTGCTTGAAGCGGCTTCAGACCATACATAGTACAAAGGATATAGCCACTGTTACATCGTATTGGTTATGAGCCCATAAAGTTTTTAGGAAAGTGTTTACCGAAGTCAAAGAGCACATGATCAGAGGGGTGTTTTTTCTCATAGCTTTCTATGCAATCGGAAGCTTTTTTGCAACCAGAAGAGTCTGCCCCTGCTGGTCAATAAAAAGAATGCAGCTCTACTCTTATTTTCCATTTTTTAGACCCCAAACCCATCATTTATACATTCAAAAGCACATAAATCTAAAGAAACCCCAGCGGTAACATTCGCTCTCAAGGTACCCCATTCACAAACTTGGGTGTTCATGTTGGCCCGCCGCCCAGCAGGGTGACGACAACTCCCCATGCGCCTTTTACAGCTGAAGGGTAAAAACCTCCATATCAACACTGGCACAGGAGCAGAAGAAGCCAAAACATAAAGCGAAACCAGAGTTTTCATCATAGTACAAAACATGGAAATAGCTTCCAGGCTGGAAAATGAAGCCAATGTGGAAGTGCCTTAAACCTGCACTCTATCTGAAGGAGACAATGATAGTTGTGGTTGCGGGGGAAAAAAAAAAAAAAACTTCCAGTCCTAAAGAAGTGTATTGGAAAACAATGTTTCATCTTGACCTCTATAAAGACTTGAGGTTATGGACTCAGTCACTCATTTTGAGTAAAAAAATTAATAAAAAATTATACTCCTAAAATGCTAACAACTTCTCAATCAATCACTTTCCTTTTATTTATTTATTTATTTTTTTATTACTTCTCATCAAGATCGTGACGACAGAAATACTTCTCTCAAGGCTTCAGAACACGACTTCAGACACCAATAAATGAAGTCACGGCAGTTAAATCCATCTTCGATACTGTCTATGAGGTACTCTCATCTTTTCAAGTTGATACACCTTGCCACTCATATAATCTATATTTGGAACATAAACCATAGAATCTCTGAGCTCCTGGGGTGGCTGTGGTTCAGGAGGTACCAATTGGAAGACTAGTTGTGCCTACTCCAGGCTGTGAAGTTTCCTTGAGCAAGATACCTAATCCCGATTTGCCCCTGATGCATCCATGAGCATGAGTCTGTGTGAATGTCAAGAGAAGGTGATTATATAGAAAAAAGTGTTTGTATGAATATGTGTTATTAATCTCTGGCTCTCTTCCACAGCATGTCTTTTGTCCTGTCTTGCTTCTCTCACCACAACCGGTCACAGCAGATGGCCGCCCCTCCCTGAGCCTGGTTCTGCCGGAGGTTTCTTCCCGTTAAAAGGGAGTTTTTCCTTCCCACTGTCGCCAAAGTGCTTGTTCACAGGGGGTCATATGATTGTTGGGTTTTTCTCTGTATGTATTATTGTATGGTCTACCTTACAATATAAAGCGCCTTGAGGCGACTGTTGTTGTGATTTGGCGCTGTTTAAATAAAACTGAATTGAATTGAATAGTGTGTGATTGAGTGAACGAGGCTTGTAGTAAAAAGCATTTTGAGTGCTCAGTTAGATAAGAAAAGCACTAAGTACCAATCTTTTTACCTTTTATCACTGAAACTGAAAACAGCACAAACTGAAATTGTGGCTGCATCCATCTTGTTAGCATGCAGCCCATGTTTAAACCCATATGCATGTTAAGTTTGATAACATTAAGCATTAGCCAGCAAAAGCTGCTTTGATACCATACATGGTTAATTACAAGATTAGATTGAGAATTAAAATGTAGCCAATCTGACCTTTCGGCTGCAGTAGTAGAAACTGACCAAGGGTTTACTCTGACACTTTGGAATCCAAGTTCTCACTTTCAAATGACAGATAGTGTAATTTGTTATTTTCAAAGTTGCATAGTCTTGCTTCAACACATTGTTAAAGCAAGAATTGTTTCATTGTTTTGTCATTTAGCTGAGAGACGATAAAGACAACAGACCATAAATTCTGATAATGATCACCCCTTTAAGATGCTTCCATGCTTGTAAACTCTACCAATACATCTCCACCCAGGCCCCAACTTTCAAATACACATTTAGAGAAGCAAAAAGTGCTTGAGTGTACACTCAAGATACTCACACCCTGCCCCCGAGTTCTCAACTTTGTGAAATAAAAACAGAAATAATTCTTGTGGGAGCCACATAAACAGCTGGATCATATCTGAGCTTAAGAGCACCACTCACTCATTAACACTCGCACACAGACACACACACACACACACACACACACACACACGCACGCAAGAAGGTTTAGTCCCTACATACCAACAAGGTCGCATGAGGCAGCTGAACAATAGCAACCAATTTCTTGTCTGAATTTTTTTATTTGGTGGAAACCTTTTTCCAAAAGAAAGAGTAGCAGGTTTTGTTTCTTGTGTATAAGAAGACATCATGCTTGTCCGAGAGGAATTAGCATCTCGACTCCCTGGTCTGGGGCTGAAATTCCAAAGCTGTGAATCAGAACCGGCTGCTTTTGCTGCAACCTCGGGGAAAACAAGGAAAATACTGTATGAACATTTAAATGGGATTAGAATGAGCAGGAGTTATGTTTTTGTAAGTGTGTCTGTGTGTGTGTGGAGAAGTTGGAGGTGTAATAGTTTAGAAAAACCTGTTTATTTGCGTCTGAAGAAAATGCACTGCTGCTGCTGCTGAATGTGTTAGATTAAAAGAAATCACCGGCCAAAGTCACAACTAGCCTTCGACCGCACACTTTTAAAGTAGCCTCATAAATCAAGACTTAATTTCTTCTAGACGAGAGGCGAGTCCAAACTAGCAAAAGACTCTAGCGGACGGACAGACGTTGTATTTATGTGTTCTGGAGACGTTACAGGTGATTACGTGCTGCCAAACTCTTCCAACCATCACGTAATGTTTAACTGACCCTAATGAAAGAGCAACAAAAGAATAAACAAAGGTGCAAAATGATGCATACATCTGATGGAAGACGGTGACCTCACTGCTCCTGCTGCTGTTAACGATGCTGCATGTTTGTCTGCACACGTGAGTGTGTGTGTGTGAGTGTGTTTCTTATCAACTCAGACAGCAGCTTTTGAATGGTGATGAGTAATGTTAGAGCTGCTTCGGGTTAGCCAGGCATTCTCCTCGGGTCTTCTCATTTCTGACCTCTCTTCAACTTGTTTTCACTGCTGCTGTTAAACAACGTCTCTCACACACACACACACACACACACACACACACTCTTTCCACACTGATTAATTAGCAGCCGCCCCCGACTGACTCACCGTTCTTTCACTTCTGTTCATTTTCCTCCACAGTTAGAGCATTTTGGTTTGGTGGGTGTATGCTTGTGTGTGCTTGTTTCACTCACCTGTGCAGCCTGTGGTTCCCTTGCGTACAGAGTAGCCCAGATCGCAGTGACAGATGAAGGATCCCTTGGTGTTCTCGCAGTTCCCGCTCAAACAGATGTTCGGGTTTAACTCGCACTCATCCACATCTAGGCAGTGAGGTAAGAACAGAGCGATGCCGTTTAATAAATAAAAATCAAGAAGGTAACCTGCTTAAAATGAATACAATAAAGCAAAGGTTTATGGCAGTTAATAGAGATGAATTCGCTTTTGTATGTTCAGCCTGCCAAAAAAATGGTCTTAAATAAGCTATAACATGGGTGTTAGGGAGTCACAAAAAATTACATCATGAGCTACACTGAGGCTTTAAAACATTTACTTTAAATAAATACAGCAATAACAGACGGTTTGTGCAGATCCATTTAGAAGTCGGGTCTTTGTTTTCTCACTCAGTGGAACCAGACGTCTAAATGTCACACATTCCTCCAGCTAACACAATGTTCACTATTTTATAAATCAACAACAGCACTTGCCCCGTTCTCTCATACACAGACTCGTTGATCTGAGTCATTTAAGACTTATTCTCATGACTCATATCTTGGATAACCTTGAAGATGCTCATTATGTAGTTTCAGTAAATGCGAGAATCCCCTGGATCTAATAAGCGCAGAGCTACAATTGGTGTGGCTGCAGTGTTTTATTTGGGCTATAAAAAGAACGTCAGTTACCCAGGCAGGTCTTCATATCCTCGGATGACATGAAGCCATCAAAGCACAGACACTGATAAGTCCCCGGTGTGTTTGTACACTGGCCCCCGTCACAGATGTCTGGGCTCTCTTCACACTCATCGATATCTGCAGATTTGAGAAAGCAGAAAGGAAATAGGAATAGAAAAGACAGGGACAAGTGGGAAAGGAAAAAAAACATAATTTTAAAGCTAGGTATGCAAACGATGAGGTAAAAGGACACATCAGCTTCAAAGAGAAAAGAGCAACACTACAGAAGCCAGGACTGAATTTACTTTGTCTCTCATAAATAAGCAAGTTCAATTCAGGACAGCACTTCTGCAAGAAACTGAACAGTTCTCTCAAATTAGCCCCTCTATTGCCTGGATCTCTGTCTGTAAATCCGTCTTTGTTAATTAAAGGAATAAGCATCACAAGAGTGAGTCTATAAGCAGCGCCTGAAACCTGCTCTCATTCTCCAAAAAGAGCTTCTTTGAAGCAAAAAAATTCTGGCACCATAACCCTGTTCAGTGTGAGCTTTCTTTAAACATGTGCCAGCCAAGTCACAGCCACGTCTTTGTATTGTACATACAGGTTTTTTGATGCGCTGTAAACACAAACATTAAGGGTTTTTTAAAAATATTGTGCACGCAGTGTATAAAAAATCCCAACGACAGACAGGTCACGCAGCTACTCACCAGTACAGCTTCTTAGATCGGGCATCAGAGCGTACCCAGATTGGCAGCTACATTCATAGCTTCCCTCTGAGTTGGTGCAGAAAGTCTCACAGCCACCGTTCTCAATGGTACACTCGTCAATGTCTAAACGGCGGACAAAACACACACACACACACCGTTGGCAAAAATCTAAATAAAATCTCAAAATGTATTCTTTAAAACGCAGTCACATGACAGTCAGTACATACCGACGCACTCCAGTCTGTTCTCGGTAGATTTGTATCCTGTGTCGCAGGAACACTGGTACCGACCGATCATATTCACGCACTGGCCATGCTTGCACAGCCTGTCACTCAACTCACATTCATTGATGTCTGTAAAAAATTAAAAAAATAAACATAATATTTGTTCTTTTCTTAATGATTGCGAGCATGTCAGCATATAGGAAAGCACATTGGCTCAGAGTTCATGTTTGCCCGTCTATCTACGGACACATATTAACAAAAGGACTCTCACTTCAGTGAGGGCTCTAATGAGCCCACACACAGAGGAGCGTGATCCAAGTCAATCCAAGGATCCAAAGAAAATACAGTAGAAAGGGCCTAATGTGCAGTAATCAATGAAGGGAGAAAAACAGGAAAGAGGAAAAGACTCTCTTCTCTCTCAACACTCACCTAAACAGGCCGATCCATCGGGGGCGACCTCGTGTCCCTCCGGACACACGCACTGGAAGCTGCCCTCTGTGTTTATGCACTCACCTCCTCGACACAACAGAGGGTTTCTCTCACACTCATCGACGTCTAGGGATGGCAGAACACACAGTAGACACAATGATGCAAGTACAGCCATTCAGTTCTAGCCATCAGCAATCGAGACAACACTAGTCTGCGCAAATGTTTGCTTCACCATAGAAACCCACTGGACTGACAACTTCAGAAGTTCTGTTTCCATTTTAACAAAGACTGTGGGGCTGGCAGTCACAAAGTACTTGTTATATCTCAGTCAATATAACGGCATGATTACGTTATTTCAGTCAGCCTGCAAACCCATTCAGTACCACCACTTTATGATTGTAGTTCTTCCCACATTATTTCCACTTCCAGCTGCTTTTTTGCCACAGCAGTAAATTTTGCTTTGCCAATTTCTGGCTAATTATGGCTCTTCACCAACAAAATTATTGAGTCTCACCATTTTGTTTGTTTGACTTTTCCAAGATATTTAATCAAACAGCATCAAAAGGCAGACCAGAACAGAAATAGACCATTTTTTCACTAGAGTATTAGGACTTCAAATAAAATTATTTTTGGTTGGGCAGCTGGTTATGTGCGGGTCCTTCGCGTGCGGGTCAATTATGGTGTGCATAAAGAGCCATTATCTTTAAGATTTTATGGACCAGCTTTGTCAAGCGATTGTGACCACATTGGGCTGCCCAGACTAGATGCTTTCAACACCCCGCGGGGGCTCAAATAAAGTGAACTAACTTTCATTTCATTTAGATTACATCATCGTCTTCAACAGTGAGGTCCTGGTCTGGCATACAAGCCTAGGCACCTCATCCAGAGATTATGACCCATGGGGGAACGTGAAGGAGATGGCAGGCCGTCACTATACTTTTCAACCTGGCTGTGCTGCACTCAGACATTGCCCCTTTAACAGCGTATATGAGACAGCTGTTAAGGACATCTAATTGCTCAGTCATGTCCTGACAGATGGAATGATTTCACATGAAAGCATGCTGTCTCTGTATATTACTGAACCAGATCATCTGAAGATGAGGCGGTGATTCGCTATATGAATCCTGAATCCTCAGGTACTGCTGTGTGGGGATTCAGTGCTCACCCATGCAGTTTTTCATCATCATGAAGCCACTCTCGTAACCTTCAAAGCACTCGCACTCAAAATCTCCAGGCGTGTTCACGCAGGTGCCCGGTCCGCACAGGTCCGGTGAGATGCGACACTCATCGATGTCTATAGGAAAGGAACAGATCAATGCAGCAAGTTAGATATTATCCATAAAACTGCACTAACATTCACGAGTAAAGAGAGCGTATAACGTATTTATTTATTGTAAGATAAGTAAAAAATAAATAAAATAGAGAATTTATTTTAAGCGGAGGGCAAATTAACATATCGAAGCACAGAATACTTAAAAATAGTCAACTACGTGAAAGTCAAACTATACAATAAGATTAATGGGCCAATGAAAGCTAAAGGTCTGATCCTTTTTGACTTGAATCCACATTTTGAAACACTTAACTCAAACCATTTGGGCTGGGATTTCCCTCATATGGGGTTAAAGGGTCCCAGATATCATTTACTCACTCTGGGCCTATAAATTATTTCAGAATAACAAAATAGAACTTAAAGGCATTTAAACCTAAAGTGATGTGTGCACATTTTAACACTGTCGCAATGTAGCTAACCAGACTGCAAGGACCGGCTCCAACAAGTCCCCAAAGCTAGCCAGACTCCCATTAGGCTGAATGAGATGAATAGAGGCAATGTCTTTGCAACACTTTGTTGTAATTAGTGCTGGCAGAGGGATTCAGAGAAAGCGGAACTGATGAAGGATGGTTAGACTTTCAGGACATAATGGAGCAGCTGACATACTCAAGTCAAAAATAGAATCTTTAGTGTAGCTAAAGATTATTTTCATTACTGATTAGCTGTCAAAAATGTTCAGTAAATCACTCTTTCTATATGTGAGAAATACTGAAACATGCTGATCGCAGTTTCAGAGATCAGTGTGTGACCAGAGCCCATCAAGTAATCCATTAAGAAACTATCTAAGACTTTACTTTAAAATGAAGAGAAGATGTTGCTCTTAAGTACAGGGTATTGTTTGTGGAAGCCAGGTGAGGGCCAGCCAATCAGAAGAAAGCAAAACGCTTAAATAAGCAAATGCTCTACAGCTTGTTTAAATATAGCGGTTGAATCAGAGGTTGAATATCACATAAATAAGCTGCCTTAATGGACCTAAACTATAAACTACAATAATAATAAATTAGGAAGCAAAAGATTAAAATATTTGCTTTCATGCCTTAACCAAATGATATGACCAATCAGCTTCAGTTCTACTCACCAGTACAATTCCTCTCATCAGAGTCCAGAGCGTAGCCGTTATCACAGCGACAACGAAAGCTACCAATAGTGTTTCTGCACCTCCCATTGGAGCACAGCGTGCTTATCATCCTGCATTCATTTATATCTGAGGTGCAGAGCAGAGAGATTAAAGACACAGGTGAGAGGTAGTTGATGCAACAACCGATAGCAGTCTTTGCTATTTGTGAACAGTGCCACACCTTTGAGGAAGGGCCTGCCGTTAATGAAGTCACCCCTGTGCGAGAAGCCTCGGCCCCGAGGACAGAGCTGGTTAAATTCTGGAGTGCCTTTTTCCGGGCATTCATCGCATTCAGGGCCCCAGGCCACACCCACTGAGCAGCAGCAGGCATCTACACGGTGCCGGCCCGGGATAGGAGTCCCGCAGCGCTCATCTTCATGAGTGAGGTAGCACAGCTCCGTGCGCAGGTCTGGATGTCACAAACACATATTTAACATGTATTTGATATAATACTATGAAGCGCTATAGATTACACAAGTATAAAGGACAGCTACTACCGATGCACATCCTGCCACTCATGTCAACAGTCATTCCTGGAGGACACTGGCAGAAAAAGGAGCCCGGTGTGTTGACACATTTGCCATTGATGCACACTCCAGGAAATATCTGACACTCATCCACGTCTGAAGGTAAGCAGAGAAAAAAAAAACATCAACAATTTGAACATTACAGGAATAAGAGTGCAAGTCTGACTTTCCAGAGCCCAGCATCAAAGCAGCACTTACCCTCACAGACGTTTCCTTTTACTCTAGCAAAGCCTTTACTGCAGATTGGATCTAAACAAAGAAGGGCACATAACACGTTCCAAATCAATGAAGTGATCGGATAAAATAAAAGCTATATAACATAAACCCATATCTAATAAAATCAGTGATTGTCCACCTTTTTCACATTTGGCACAGGGGCTGTTCCAGGCTTCTCCCAGTGTGGCACAGCAGTGGGATTTCAGTGTGGCCCCGTTGATGTTGACCTCGCACCGATCATTGATCATCTTCAGCCAGCAAGTGCTCTTAATAGTCTCTGGTTTATCAAACAGGCCTCAGAGTTACTAGACAATCAGTTTACATGAAGTAACTTGGATGATTTGGCTCTATATACAGTATGACACAGTGCATAATATCGCTTACATTTAACTAATCTCCTTTGATAGTTGGAAAAAAGGGAATGTGCTGATCGGCTTACCAGAAGTGGCGTTGCACTAATTTAGGGGGCGGTGGATTGGTTAAGGTTCAGCAAAAGTGGAGCAAATTTTTATTTTTAATCTATAATGATCTAATTAAAATTGGTAGGACTGAATCAATCAATACTAAAGTGTACCTTTTTTAAACTTTTTTTTTTCTAATACACAAAAAAACTTGGCCATAAAATCTATTGGCAATGTATTGGTATATTACTTACCTATGCACTCCAGCCCGGTGCTGTCCAGGGAGCTACCCGCTGAACACAAGCACACAAAGGACCCTTGGCTGTTCACACAATCCCCATTTATACAAGGGCTAGACTCACACTCATTGACATCTGTGGGACACAAAAATGAGACAACAAATCTGAGACACGGCAGATGCAGCTACAAAGTGACACTGCGGCGTACAAGGGAATGAACGCGTCTCTGACCCTCGCAGACGTCTGTCTCGGGATCAAAGCGAAATCCCGTGGAACACTGGCAGGTGAAACTCCCTGGCGTGTTCCGGCACTGACCATTTTCGCAGAGCAGCCGGTTCATCAGACACTCATCGATATCTGAAATCACAGACAGGGATGCATGACGACACTGGCTTTTGAAATCAAGGCTGTGGACAAGGACATTACAGAACAGTCCACCTACCAACACAGCTTTTCCCTGTCAGGTCTACTTCAAAACCTTCATTGCAGGTGCATTTGTACGTCCTCAGCATGTTCTCACACACTCCGTTCTGACAGATGTCAGGGTCGAGAGCACACTCATTAATATCTGCAAAAGCAAAAACAAAAAAAACAATAAACCACTGAACGTGTCTGCGGGAAAAAAAAACCCCCAACAAACTCTTAAATGTACGCAGCACCACTTGGTTTCAAGGTTGTCAGTGGTTATGTATTTCATTACCTCGTCCATCACCGGTCGTTCCAATGCCAGTGGGGCACAGAGCCAGGAACTCAGCTACAAACACACACAAACACCACAGTTTGCTTGACAAAAGCAGCAACAACAGCATCCGAAGTAATATCACATTTGCCAAAATCCAAGAAATCTCAAAGCAAGACATTTAATACCATGTCATTATCCATTTACATGCTTTCTCATTTAGCTTAGATGTGTACAAAACAGGCTCTTAATGTGGTGCAGCTCTGGCATCTTTTGATACCGAAACTTTAATTGGCACAACTAATGAGAAGTGACTGGATTATGTGTGTGTGTGTGTGTGGTTGTGGATGTTGACATGGGTTTGTGTGTGTTTGGTGGCTGTCAGTGTTTCCAAACTGCGGGAATCGCCATCAAACAACTTGACTTCATACTTTTGTGAAATCTAAGCTGGCATGCAGAGGAGATGCAGCGTGTCATTCAGCCATCCTCACATCAACAGGTGTGTTTTAAATTATGCACAAACTGTGTGTGTCTGCGTTTGCATCTGTCAAGCAGCAGGAGGTGGTTCTATATGTGTAAAGGTTGGGGCAATTTGAATAGCCGTACCAGAGCTTTGTGGTGGGCACGGTTGGCAGGGCTCTCCGTAGGCGTATTCTGTGCTGGCACAGCAGCACTCCGACTTGGTCACAGCCCCAAATAGAGGCTTAACACACTGCCCTCGCTTGTAGCCGCCGTAACACGTACTGCGCATGTGTGTGTCTGTTTGAAACAAAAATAAGACCGACAGCATGTGTGTGAAAAACCGAGATGGGGAAAGAGATCTCGAAAGAGACTGAAGACCAAGCAAAAGAGAGAGAGTGAGAGAAAGGGAGGAAAGAGTCCGCAGCTCCAATAAACAACAACACTGGCAAAGCAAATGGTTGTTCTCTTTTCACAATATCCAGGGATTTAAGGAATTCTCTTGTGCTGATATCATTCTGACAAATGTTCACATAGACCAAACAACAGCGTTTCAACATTTCTCACACAAAGAGATATCATTTATGAAAATGCAAAACAAATCTTTCAAAGGGCCCCTCCATGGGACTGGAGCAGAAGGAGGGACAGAAAGTTCTTCGAGTCCTGATCAACATGTGCTCAGTAACTGCAGTAAATGTGCAGGAACAGGACAGGTTGATGGTAAAGGTTAATATGAGGTCATTACTTTCTGCTTTATCACGTTTATCTTTGCTGAATTTTAGCACAGAATGGGGAAAAAAATATCTACCCTTGCTGGTAAACATCTGTAGACAGCTGTGGGATTAAACTATCTTAAAAGTATGTTCAGTCTGTGCTTTCAGGTGCTTCAAAAAGTGGAACAAACGCTTTCACCACCGGCTTGTCCTTTGTTGGTGAAAATGGTCACATGTACTGAAGTCTTCGCCAAAGCACTTAAAGTGCTTTTACTTATTTCTTTCTTAATGTGCTGGTTGTTCCTATTAAATATGAACAAATTTTCAAATATTGAGATCATGGTATGTACAAGTAATCAAAAGCAAATTTTCAGTCTGCTCTAAACAGTTTCAGACAATGTTTTCTGTTCTTGGACTTGTGCAGTACAAAGTCTGGAGCCAACCATCATTTTTTATATTTTTCTTACAAAGAGCCAGATTTCTTGTATTTTTTAAAGCGTTCTTGAGCAGTAGTTGTCCAGACTTACTGAAGTTCTTTCAGAGATTTCTTTGGACATTGGCTTCTTTTTCACTCATTTTCAGTGCAGTCCTTGTACTGTACCGCTTGTTTTCTTTTTTGTTTGTTTTGGAGATAAAGTATCTTAATTTCAGGACCACGCCTCCAAACACGCTCCTTCCAGTTCTTATCTATATATGATCCCCCAGTTCGACAAGCTTTTCTTTCTCGTTTTCGTGCCCCACCCTCCCTCCCCTTTTCAATTCTTTCACTTCTTCACTTCTATGTAGTACATGGGGATCTGCCAGGCCCGGGAGCCACCGCCAGTCCCCTTCGAGGCCTTCCCCAAACCGCAGCTCAATTCATGTTTAAGCCATTCACCTCTATCTACTAAAATGCTGTCAAACCTAAAATGAGGACGCTGGCCCAGCTAGTGAAAGGATTTCTCATAAACCAGGCCAAAGGTCAAAGGTCACTACAACAATTAAAGCTTTTTCACTTTTCTCAAAGCATGAATAGTCAGTCAATCACGTCAGCTCTGTGATGCATGAATTAATATAGAGTAAAAAAAATTTTCAGAAAGCAACAAGAAATGAGAAGGATTTTATTGAAATGGTACAAAATTGCTGAAATGAAGAAAAGAAAAATAATACTCATTAAACTATATAGATCAGAAAAGAAAGAAAATATAGACAATATGAGAACACCAGCTACTGTATAGTCTATGCTACATACATTCAGCAAACACTTTGTTAGGTACGCCTGCTCCACTGCTCGTTGCAGTAATCCAAATATCTAATCAGCCTTTCACATCACCAGGAACTCAAAGCATTTCTGCATGTAAACATGGTCAAGACAGCCTGCTGAAGTTCAAACCGAGCATCAGAATAAGGAAAAAAAAACGGTTGTTGATGTCAGACGAGCTGGTGTGAGTATTTGATGTACTGGGATTTTCCCACAAAAACATTTTCAAGGCTTACAGGGAATGGTCTGAAATGAGAAAATATGCAGTGAGCAGCGGCTTTCTGGATGAAAATACCTTGTTGATGTCAGAGGAGAATGGCCAAACTTCTTCAGGCTGATTGGAAGGCAACAATAACTCAAAAAACCACTTGTTACAAACAAGCTATGTAGAAAACACAATACATCTGACTTTTAAGCAGATGGGGTACAGCAACAGAAGAATACACTGGAGGCCACACCTGAGGAAACTGAGGATACATTTCGCACAGACTAAATGGCGAGCATAGTCACTTAATCTCAGTGCAGTGCAGCATCCTTGGGATGTTCTTGAAAGGGAAATTTGAATGAGCAGCTGTGACACAAGACTCAAAGTATGTATCTCTATTTTTTGAAATAGAAAATGTAAACCTCTAACAATGTTTTATCCTATTTGCTCTTTCATACATACTTGAAAAAGTAATTAGATTACCATGCATATCAGGACTGATGCCAAAGGAAACCTACATATCTCAGAGGCTTTGACTAAATGGCAGTATTTGACAACTTATTGAAATACTTTGGGCTCCATTAATTAAATATTTATTAGAAAGTATTTCTTATGAACAACAGTGCCATTTATAATACTATATATACTGTAATTCATTTAATAATAATTTTTCCATTACACAAATTAATAACACATTCACACATCATCACATCACTTGTGATATTTTATTTTACTGTATTTTACTACCAGTGTTTTTTTTATTAACAGTAAAACAGATCAGTTTATATTGTATCATTAATAATGTTTACCAAATTTCTGCTTAGTGACTGAGAAGGGTCGGTCTGCAGACATTCAGAAAACACGACACACTTTGGTGCATCCGAACTTAACCTTACATCGACTTATTCCAAACAATTATGCTGCATTTACTGATTAAAACACATATGAACTTTAAATTATTTAGACAAAGAAAGTGTGTCATGTAGTAGCAGTGTTGTATTGTGTTGTGTAATAGCCAGCTTTCTCACAGAGACCTTACATTGTGACGACATCTTGAAAATAAAACTAATTTTACCACAAACTACAAACATCAGATTTTGTTCCCATTTGGGTTTTTACCAGTCAATGTATTATTTTGGTGTACTGGAAAAAGTGGTAGCAATGATGACTGGCGATGCATTACTCAGCTCTACATCTGTGAGTCTGCTGTGCTTAGTTTCTCAGCAAATGGTGACCCATTAGGCCTTGGCTGACATTGACACATGGTTTTTATCCCCAATATATGATAAAGTAGGTTATGCATCTAAAGGCTTTAATTTAAATTTAAATATGACTATAATCTAAACTCTGTTCTCTTGTTCCATCTTACTCAAATATAAATGACTAAAGATGAAGTAAACTGATCTAAAGATGCTCTACCCACTTGGAGCAGTGTCAGCTCTGCATAGATTAACTACTTTGAGGCAAACTGGCAGAAGCAGAGGCAAGTAGTGAACAGTAAACTGACAATACATCACCTCTGAAGTCAGTCTGGAAACACAAAAAATGGAGCTTATCTCACATCCAGCAACATAATATCATTTAGTGTTTCTGACCACTTGGCAAATACTCATGCACTTGTAAGTTTTTGATAACTACCATCTATCGAGGGAAAAATCTGACTGGTGTACTTCACTCGACTATGTTCATCAGATTTTTGCTTATTGCGGGTTTTAGTTTTGAGTAGATGGTAAACAGAGGGTTTTAAAGTTAAGATATGGCTGAAGTTACCTACCTAGCTCAATAAACCTGAGGTAAGCTGTAGATTCAGATAGCAATACTCTGAATTAAATTAAATGGACAGTCATTAAAGCTGCTGTAAGAATTGAGTGACAAGATGATACGAATGGAGCCAGATCCATGAGGTATAGTTAATCTATATATACAAAAAAGCAGCAACAGAATGACAACTGGTATCTTTTGCAAAGTTAAAAAAATAAAAATAAAAAAAAGGTCTTCTTTGCACTTATTAAGTGATACCAGATGGTCCTGAGCCAGGTCAAGATGTGCTGAAGGTACAGAGACACACAGTTTTGTATTCTTTTCCATAAAATGCAGAAAGGTTTTTACACAACCAGCTTGAGGAATGGGCTTAGAGCACATCCCATGGCCTTGGGCACAGCAGGAACCGCAAGAGTAGACATGTAATGTGAAAGATCCTGAAATGAAACTGAATTAGGTTGATGTGAAAATGATGTGAAGGTTCTGGATGAGTGATACAATTTATTATCTTTCCCTGAACTCATCATGGGATTTCTTGCTGGAGGCTTGGATGGGTTTTTATTTTGAAAAATCTCAAGGATAACAACTATAAAAGAAATATGTTTATACCGTTGGTTTCCAGTTAAAGTACATTTCTTTTTGTGGCAGTGGGTGTGGGTTAGGGTGAACCAGTACCAAGGGGGATAATTTTGTGGTGGCACAATCAATAGGGACACTGACCTTCTGATATACTGTTTCTTCCTGAGTTGTTCAACAATGCAAGAAAACTTTAACAAACAACTAAATTTCTTCAAGCAAAAGTGCATATTTTCCCCCTGAGCCCACACAGAATTATAAGCACTTCAGATTGCAGTTCAGGGACAGTAATGCCACTTACAAATTTTGAAGAAAGAAAAAACAAACACAAATGAACTAGCAGCAACAGTAAATTTACCAAGCTACATTTTTTAACCTTGAAAGAAAGAAAGAAAGAAAGAAAGGTATGGGTGTGTGGTAAAATTGGTGAATAGTGTGGAGCTGAATATGTTGAATGGAAGAAATCAAGGAAAGATTTCTGCCTGTTATAGGAATTCATTTTGAGAAAAGAAAGGCAAGCACACATAACACATCACAAAAGGAGAGCAGTTCAGCATTCTAGTCATATTCAGTATGCTGTTGTTTTCTAGAGCATAATACAGTGTTACTGTATCACCAGATAAATTTATGATTGCCAGGCAATATAATAAGAATACATGAAATAAATAACTTTTTTTTTTTTTTGGATATAAAGGATTTGTCAACATGTTTTTATTTCCTGTATAGCGAGTGTACTGGTGCTCCTCAGAGTGCTTGTCTTCCTATAATAAGACCTAGAAAAAATAGCAGAGGTCAAGCATAAAAGCATGAAGAGAAGCACAAGGGACCCATCAATGTTCTGACTCATAACACAAATACGTCCTATCTGGTGAACTGACGGGGCTGGTTTAAATTTTGCTTCTTATTTTCAGCATGATCAAAGTTTTTCTGTGATTTTTGATTGTTTTCTCAAATAGTTAAAATACCTGATAAAACATTGCTCCAATGATAGTATTTACTGGTAATTTGTAGTGTTTAAAAACACAAGAAGTTACACTAGATTTAATATTACTAAACAATATTTTAACACAGAACATGTTTTGGCTGTTTTGTTATACATCTTTCCATCTTCTGGAGGTAAAGAAATACTGAAGGCACCTCAGGCTGGAGCTGGCAAATATTTCAAAGCAACAACTTTAGAGTGTTCACCAGCTGTGAACTCATAATGAGCAAGCTTTCTTCCCTCCAGATTCTTATTTTGTCATTACGAGGTGAAAATTGGGAAAAAATGTGAGATACAGCCTCAAAAGCCCTCATTTTCCTACACCCTCATTATCGAGTATGGATGTCATTATGATCACAGAAATAAAAAAGCAATACAGGAAAGGTGGAAAACACAAAATATGTATGTTGTTAACTGTGCTGTGGTGTAACACCATTGTATAGATGCAAATATGGACATCTGCAAAACCTTCAGTTAGTTTGATGAAAGAGATTTATAAACTGAGCAACTTGTGAGCTCGAAAAGAGACAGAGCTGCACACATGCACCCTACTAAACACCTATTCTGGTAACGGGAGAAGCTGCCAACAACTGAAGAATAACTAATATACTTTATTTTTCATGTATCTGCACATCTTTGTAAGTATATCCACCTGAGAATTAGCTGATAAAAGCAGCTGTACTGACAACAGAACCTCTGTATTCTTTTTCTTTCAGTGCTTATCAGTGCTGAACGTCTGTCTATTTTTGCCTCATGATAGGATATTATGAGATGGTTTACTCCGAATAAGACCATAACTGAAATGGAAACAGTGAGGCAACACACTGTAAAATTAATCACCGCGATCTGTCACGTAATGTGATGACAGCACATGTAGCATAGCAGAAGAAAAGTGCCTATTGTAAGAACATGTTTTCCACATCTTAAGAACTGATTTCCCCCTAAAAATTTCCCTCTCTCATATTTAACGCATAAACATTTCCCATGTATGACAAAATGACATGATATGTGTGTGCCTGTTCTAACAGCGTGCAGCTTATTTGTTTATTTATTGCTGATCCATCACTTCAAATTAATATTTTCTTGCATGTATATATGTAAAATTACAGTAAAATGTACTTATAAAGTAGCTGAAATAGCACCAGTACATCAGCAAGAATGTATATGATATGACAGACACTATTTAACATGCAAAAACCTTGCAATGGCTAATCATTATAGTTCTTTTTCCTTTTTTTTAACAGCCCCATCATTTTTTTCTGTTAGAGGTAGAAACAAAAATGGCTGAGGAAACTGTCGAGATATGTGAATACACGATTTTTTTAAAATCACATATTTATCCATCCTTAATGGTAAACTTGGTTTTCATTAAGAATTAATAAATACATACATACATTTAAAAAAAAAATTAAAAGGGGATTATACACTTAATTGAAGAATGGAGTAGGGATTAATTAATAAGAAAGACTTTACAATGTGCAGAAATGTAGCAACAATCTTTTCTTGTTTATTTGAGAAATATTCAAAAACAAAGTAAAAAACTTGATGAGTTTTACCTGCACACTTGGCTTTACATCGCTTAGGTTTTCTAGTGATTGCAGGTAAATTAGATTTGTTTCTCAAATTAGATCTTTCAGATAGATTACCCACTGGTTTTTCCTCGTGATCAGGTTCAATTTGTATCTTCAGACATCACCAGTCTATTTGCCAGCTATAGAGGTTGAGCTCCTCTCTAGTTTTCCTTCCATTTCTATGCTGAATCTTCCACCTAGCAGTGAAAGCAGATAACTTATTACAGTTTCTGCTGTTGTCCTCCACATTATCCTCTAAAGTGTTCTTCATGTTCGTCGCTTTGTCATCGTTATGTGCTTTGTTGCTAGTAAAAAAAAATAATTGTGGCTGAGCATGCATTAGTTACTTTGTTGCATGCACAAGTATGATACGAGTAATTGTTCATTCATGTAAAACTATGTTACTATGTTACTATGTCACTTTGACCCTGTTATTCTCTGTCAAATATTACTGTTTATTTAAATTCATTCTTTTTGTCTTTTTCCAAAAAAGCCTGACAGTGGGCCCTGCGACAGCTTGGCAACTTGTCCAGGGTGGACCATGCTTCTCGTCCTGTGGGAGCTGGGATGGGCTCCATCCCCACCGTGACCCTGAATTTAGAAAATTGATGGATGGATGATCTGCAACAAACCAGATATGTGAATAAAAATAAACCCATGTGTGTATTTTAAAAGATAAAAATATTCATAAGCAACCATCTGTTTCCTCCTCTGTTTGTGTCTGTGCTTGTGTGATTTTATGTATGTGAAAACTCAATTAACAGTTCCTATTTTGAGATTAATTGGTTGAGCTTATTACATTTGCTGCACACTATGCTCCTCATTAAAATGAGTTTCAATGGCAGGCCTGCATCGTATCATTCTTATCTGTGTCAGGGACCACTAGTCAATCATTTTAATTCACCACTGCTTGTTCAAATTTTTTTTTCTGTGCCCAAATACACTTGAGTGTAATTGTCTACAAATCATATTCTGTGGGAGCTGAATTTATTGTCTTATGTTGCTTATTGAAAAAAGGGAGACAGAGATATAACAGACATAATATTGCCAGGTGGACAAACAGTTCACTTCAGTTTATCGCTCACAATGGACGTGCTGTTCTATCGCTGTCTGCTGGCTTAAAGTATGAATCATGGTTTCCGTCTTGTCAGCTTGGCTAGTGTGAGCAATGCAAACACTGTTCAGACTGAAAATCATCATAATTTAATTTCAAGTTATTCTCATCAACTCTTGCTTTAATTTTATGCCTGTAACTTATCATTGCATCACACAAGACTGCAGGAAATGAGAGTTAGTCATAGACTGTGGTTTAAATAAACAAGATAGCAACAAAATCAACCAGCACATAGGAAATTACAGTTTATGTTTTCACTGGGACAGGCTGATTTGTCAAACTCTTCTAACTGTTTTCTCACTTGTCTGGGTTCATTTTAATTCACGGTCCCACAATCATGCTTTGTTCAGTGACTTAACATTTGCAAAACATATAGATGCAATTTTTGACACAAACCATTTAAATACAGTTCTTATTAAGGTGAATCTATTTGCGTGAAACTGAAGGTATACCTTTTTTAAAGTTTAGTTGGCCATTATATAATATTGCATTTATTATATGAAGCTTGGTTCTTACACATACATGTCAACATACAGAATAAATTAAGATGAACAACACACCCACTTATCAGCTTGGTTTTGATGAAAGGCTGTTGACAGTTGATCTTTATTTGTGTTTTTCTTTTTAGCTGCATTATGTCAAAGTCAGATATGATTTGATGCAGGAGATGATCGAGGCCACTGAGACATTCCCACCGAGGCAACTCCAGAACTGTTTGCTGAAGTGATGAAAGTCTCGTGTGTTATTTGTTCATGCCTGTCAAACCTCTGAGAACCACATAACCATCATCATGTCTCAAGAGATTTTATTAATAATATCTGCTTGGCATTAGGATACAGACTGTTTTTTCTTGTAATTCAGTCACAACTCCTAGTTTGACATCGTAGTAGTGTCTAAATGAAGAAATGCTTAATGATGGAATAAACCCTTTAAAGTCTGAACCATGAAATAATTGCCAAATAATTTTTAACGTGTCTTCTGACAAATTTACATAAAGAAAGAAAAGAAATATTTAACAAATATTAAATAAATATTACATTAAAAAAAAGAATTCATTTGCATATATGGGATATGGAATCTGATACATGTGATACACTTGGTGTTGGTGGTATTCATGGATAAATGAATATTTATAATGAACTTACAGCATTTTATTAGACACACTTTGGTAGTACCAGGTTATCTTTTAGTTAGCTTTTGGTTTCCTCATGGCATTGACGCAATAAAGTGCTGCAAATCTTCCTCCCAAATTTTAGAGATTTTGCTCCCTATTGACATGATAGCATCACACAGTTGCTGCAGATTTGTATGCTGCACCTACATGATTCAGTGTCTGTGAAGATTCTCAGTCATCCAGGTCATCATAGTCTAAGGAGCTTGGAAAGAAAAAGGACTTCTTTAAGTTTCCTTGAAGATGTTTCACCTCTCCTCCGAGAAGCTTCTTCAGTTCTAAGAGCAACTGGTGAAACCATTCCCACCCTATCATGTTATTTACTGAGGTCAAATGGCCCAGGATGTGAGTGGGCGTTAATGCGTCTTGGAAGGGATCTCAAAACTGGATTATAGATGGCAGACAGTTGGTGTCGTAAGCCACCGCCTCTGTTCAAAGATGGTCGTTCACAGTGGACATAGATGGCTTCTTTCACTCCTCTTTCAAACCATCTGTCTTCTCTGTGCAAAATGTGAACATAGGCATCCTCGAAGGATTGACCTCTGTCCTTTAGATGCAGATGGACAGCCAAGTCTTGGCCCGTCGACTCCTTAGACTACATGATTCAGTCCCACCAAACCGCAGAGCCTGTCTCTTTGACTGAGACAAGCTCAGGCAGTTTGAGATCATCTCAGCTTTGTGCGCCATCTTTATTATTTTAATATGCAAAAAAACAGCCTTGAAAAATAGCAAAGACTACACAATGACATTATTAAATACAAGTGTAAAAAATGGCATTATGAATTATGAAATAGCACAAGAATAATACATGTTTTTTTTCTCAAGTCATCTTGTGTTTTTACAATGCATTTTTTTTTGGTGTCTGGATGTTTTTACAGCCTATATTTGTGCCTTTCACAAATGAATACACATGAATGTAACATGTCAAATTAGTTTAAAAACACACATATTTGTAAACACTGGTTTAAACAGATTTCATCGTGCGTTTGAAATACGTTAGACATTTAACAGAACTTTTGCCCAGTTGTTTACAGTACATCATTTGTGTACATATAACATGCACATAGAAATGATTCCCCACCGTTTTCATATAGTGTTTTGACCAGACACCTTGCCCTAATCTAACTTTGTGAATTAGATCAAAGCAAAAACCTTCTTTGATTTATGTAACTTCCCTCAGTTAATATGCAACCTTCCACCAAAAAGCAACTTGCAAGATATTTTTAGTGACTGATGTGATGTATTTCACTGAGACTCTTCCCAGCACACTGGTGGTCATTTCATAAACCAAACAAATATAATCAGTTTTTCCAGTTCTTTGTCTTTTGTTCTAAGCACACAAATATGGATACTAAACAGCTCTCCAAAACCCTTCAGCTAATCACAGCCACACTGCAAGGAAACACGTAAATATGGCAAGTCTTGTCTCAAAACATATTGACTTTTTTTTTATCTGGAATAAAAGAACATTTCATTTTTAAGCTTGTTAATTAACAATTCATTTCTGCAGCATTTGGCTTAGCATCAAGCAGTTCATTTTTAAAAGTTAAACGATGCTATATATAAACTATACAAACATTTAACTATAATGTTTTGAAATTGCTTTTCCAGATCAGCGACATAAATGGAACTTGAGTTAGGTTTATTCAAATTACATCATCCTGTGTTCTGCTGAAGCCACTGTTTACATAATTGGATGTGTTTGGAGAAACAGGGAAATATAGAAAATTCTGTAACATTTATGCATTCACAGATTTTAAATATTTTCCAATTGATTAAGGGCAAATGATTTACAAGGATTACCATTGTAAGTTATTCAGGTTTGAAGCCTCAGATCTCATTATTCCTGTGAAATGCATGGGTGTCCTCTTGAACCACATTTCCATTTGACCAGCTTAACAGAGTCCAACGTATTCAGTATTTCTCACCATGATCACAGAAGCTTGAAAGAAATGTAAATGGCTTTTTACTCTTCTAAAGACATTCCTTTATGCTCTTTTTAAAAAAGCTGTATAAAAGCTAAAGGCTCTCATCTGCTACACTTGATTTAATGCAGCAGACAAAAAAGAATTTGGATCAGCATTACAGCAAATTCTTCTCTTTTTATATGGTTAATTTAAATAAATAGAATTATAACAGTGTACTGTCAACTTTTCAGAAGCTTGGCTACTGTTCTTTATCCAAACTTACATAAGCACTGTAAAGTTCTTGAATAATTATTGCTTAACGTGTCAGTTTATTCTTAAAGAAATAATGTTCTTGAAGTGTATATTCTAAAACTGTGGTACTTAGCAGATATATTGTTCATGAAAACACATTTAGTTAGCGTAATTATATTATACTATTTATATTTTATTAAGTCCTACTGAGGCTCATTAAAAGTGCTGTTGTGTGTGCAGATATTTAGTCATAAATGACAAATGTAATTATTTACTTTATGGTGGTACAATTTGCAGTTCAAAGTATCACAACTCCATAAGATTTACCCTAATATAACAGCTATTTAAATATGAGGATTCATCCCTTGAGGATGTTGTTGACCCCAACATGACATTGTCAACCAATAACCTGACGATAAAAAAGAAGATAAGAAAAAATGGGTGGTTGTCCTGTGACTGAATTGAGGTTTTTGTTGGTTTTGTTTTTGCTGGTTTGCTTTTTTGCATTCAGCCAGTAATTACAGGTAGTTATGGCAACCATCTGGTTGCCCAAAGGTTGAGCGTGCAACACCCTTAACCTCTAGATAACCTATTATGTTCACAAGGTGATCAAAAGTGGTTGATTGTTTGGAGATCCCACTGTCTCCAGGAGCCTGTTTCCAAACAGACTTTCTGGCTTGGACTGACTACAAAAACTGTCAGACAGATTGGTGAAGATTTGCAACTAATTGCAATCTAATTTATAAATTCAGACAGATTGTCAACTCTTTGCAGTTAAGTTGCAGTGAGTGCAAGTAATCTGCCATGTGTCTCTTTGCAATGTGGGACTCAATACAACTAGTTGACAACTGGATGTCTTCTAGTTATATTCCTATATCACAGCAAGGTTGCTGAATGCCTATATCGCTTTGCAGTTACGTTTACAGAAACTGTGTCATTATTTGCCAACTTGACACCATTCAGTTTTAAACTAATGGCAGACTGACTCTTATTGCTTTTATTATCATAATCGTATTGCCATTTAATCACCAAAGCCAACAAAGACAGAAACTGACTGTGAGTGGTTGCAGACCTGGTCCCTATCTTCAAAGCGACCCTTTCAAAGGCAGCAAGAGTGTAAGTACATTAAACATGGTTGCAACAATGTTGTTCATGCTGGTGTCTCCAAATATTCCCTAGTGTGAATGTACTTGTTAGAACTGTAAATTTCAATTTCCCACATTATACATTATTTTATAAAATTAGATTAATTTAAAGAAAAAACAACTGCCTGTGACTGTGAGAAGTTCAATGTCACAAGCACTTCTTTTATTATATTATGCTCTTTCAATACCCTAAGGCGAGGTCAGGAATCCAGAGCACACTGGGGTGGTGCGTGCGGATGTCTAAACACTCTGAGTATTTCATCCCTATGCACTTCTTTTACCCACGAGACTCTTGCAGTCTGATGCCCCGGTCCACTGTGGCTGCCTACTTGTTTTCCACAGGAAGAGAAGAGGCTAAGGAAACAAACAATGTCCTGCAACTTTTTTAACATGTAACACATTGCACTTCAAATATGGGAAAGATATTCTACATCTGCATCTCATATTAAACAGAGACAGATGATATCCATGAAATTGACACTGGGGAGGCTCTCATCAGTGTATGTAGTAACAAGGCTTCAAGCTACTCGTGAGAATTGGAGAACTATCCATATCAAATCGCAGACTGCTACTTCTGGTCAGTGACATTTTAAACTCACTAAACTGTATATTTGAAGGACAGGAATTCAAGTGAAATGTTCAACAGATGGAGGTAAGTGAGTTCCCAAACTGTGAGGTAATCATAGTTTGAAACTATTTCAAAACATGCTAACAGTGAAACTATTTGCATGCATGTTTAACTGAAGACTGACTTCTACTCTTGGCTACAATAGTTCAGGAAGGAAATAACACCTTAAAAGACACTTGGCTTCAAAGGAAGTCAAAAGGAAGGGGGAAGGTAGCTGTTATAGTAGCTGTTAGCTCTGATAACAATGAGTGTTAAAATGTCTTATCTTATTTCTGAAAGAAAATTAAGATCCTGTTAACCACATTTTCAGCTGTGTTCAAAAGTTTACACACTCATCATAGGCATGAGTGTCATGGTAATTCAGGGCTTTTAATTATTTCTTTGAGTTACTTTTCCATCCTTTCATCCATCCATGCATTTTCTTCCACTTGTCTGGGCCACAGCCTAGACCTCCCTCTCCAGTACCTCTTTCAGCTCATCTGGGAGAACAATAGGGTCTTCCCAAGTCGGCCAAGAGATATAATATTTCCAGCATCGCTTGGGTCTTATCCTGTGACCCCTTCCATACCTCGTAGCATCAGATGTCCAAACCACCTCATCTAGCTCCTTTTAATCTGGAGGAGTATTGTCTGTATCCTGAACCCCTCCCACTTGACTGGACTCCTCAACCTTTTACCTCAGGTAAAAAAAACAAAACAAAACAAAAACAAAAACCCTCTGCTGTGGTACCCCAAGAATACGCACCCCTTCCTGCTGCCTCTCACTGAGGGCAACTCCAGACTAGAACAGTTCAGAGTCCAGCCTCTCTCTACAACACTGGTTCCAGAGTCTAAGGTGTGCGTTGAGGTGAACCTAACTATATCTAGCTTGTATCTCTCAACCCCACGCATAGCTCAGGTGCCTTCCTTCCATCAGAGCTACCTACTCTGGCTGCCTCCAAGGTGGGGCTGATCCTTTTTTCTCTTTTCCATGGGGGTCGTCTGATTCAGTCTTCATCAGGCCTCTCACCCAGGAACAACTTGCCTTGGGAGGCCCTTACAACAACAGAGCCCCTGGGATAAGCACCAGAGAAAGTTGGCGATTCACGGAGTGACTCTGTAAATAAAGTCCTTAATTAAAATTGGTTTTAAAAAAACCCTTTTGACAGACCCATAAATACTACTTAAAGTTTAGAGAAACAACAGAGGTGATCCTCATCTCTAGGTTTGTCACGGAGAGGGATTTGTGCAGATTTAAAAATTAAGAACTAGTAAATGTTTGGACTCATGGAAAATATGAACTATTGGCCAGAATAACCTGCTGTGTCCTCTACATCATGAAATCATCATTTCTTAAGCCCAAGGCATCTTAGGCTGAAAAAAAGATTGGAAAAAAAGGTTTAATTTGAGTTTGAGAGGAGAATTTTCTCTTTATATCCAGGTCCATTCCTCCCAGCTCCAGGAAACAGAAAACCTGCACTTTTCCATAAGCATATTAGTTCCAGTGATAGATCTTGATACTCACTGAATGAGAAATTAATCACTGTGACCTGGCACCAGTGTTTTGGCACTTCGACGTCTGCCTCCAGTCAGCAGGTATTATCTGAGTGTTTCTTCATCTTCCTCGTGGGCCAGAGTTCCCATTAGATTTTTGTTTTTTTATCAGACCCCCATATCTCCTGACAGTTACCTCAGCATCTTTAACTTATTGAAGTAAAATATAGCAGAGCCAGGGAGCAGATGCCAGAGGGTGACTCACTCCACCATGTCCCATGGATTGAAAACGGATATCTCTCACACCAGAGGGGGAAGAGGAGACAAAGGCAGTGTAGTAAGACTCAGGCTGTTCACATTTGATTTCCAGTTGTATTGGCACAGTTTTACCCGGCTAGTCAGCAGCCACAGATTGTTGCATTCCTATGCTCTGTAGATATTGTAGATATTTATCAATGGTTTAGTAACAGTGTTAAAGAATGGGCATGCATATATAAAAACCCATCTTGACTTTCTTGATTTTTTTCCAGTTAAATTAAAATGAACATAATTCGAGAGCCATGACAACCTGTTAGCCTCTCGTATTCAAAGTGAAGTGTTTTTCGCCCAGAGCTGTGTACACAAGCCTTAATGCTCAATGCTCAAAAGACAGTTCTTCTCCAATTAGTCTGAACAGTAGATTTTGCTTTCACAAAGTGCTCTATTCTGCAGTAGCTAATTTGAAGTCAAAGCACCGCTTATGCACACATCTAACCTCAAAAAGCTTTACCTTATCTAGTAATCCCAAAGAGCTATACCTATACCCTACTTCTACCATAGAGTTTGGGAATAACTTGTAAAGCAGATAAACAAACTGGAACACTGAGGTAGTAGCTTCTGGTCTGCTGCTTCATCCCCATATCCCTCCGGAAAATGTGTATGCTGAAAATTATGGCCAATCTATAAATGCAAATGTCTTTTAAAGTGAAAGTGAAAATATTGGTACATATAAAATTAAATGGACAGTACATAAAATGTCCATTCCTTCATTCTTTCTGTCAGTAATGACAGTATTATGTTAGTATGCAATAACAGTGCAATGCTACTGTTTATCATTTTGTAAAGTTTGTGCTCACCTTTAAAAAACTTGAATTGTGGTGATCCACTGCCCTAACCTCACTGTAATAATTTTCTTAACAAAACAAAACTGAAGACATAATTAAGGATGCAAAGCTTCTAATTCCAAGGTTCTCTACTGAAGACTCTGACGATAGCCCAGCATGTCATGTAGCTTAAGGCTTCAATGCACTAATTAAAAGACATCTTATAACATCTCACATCTTTTATTCGTACAAAATTATTGTACATGCTTGAACATTTTTAACCATATAACAGTGATCTCATCGCAACGAGGTTTCTAGGCAACCCGCACTATAGAGACTCACTGCACAGCAAAGTCTAGTATATAACTCTGTAAAACATGAAAATTTCATTTCCTTAACAGTGTAATTAATGAGCTTTTTTCTGTATTCGTTTTACTGTACTTCACTGTGCAATTACTAAACACCTCCCATTAAAATTACACAGAATAACACAAACATGAAGAAAAATGTTTTTTTTTCTTTCAATGAAAAGTTGATAATTCCACAACCTTTCAAATGCATTATCCTCAAATTATATTAGGTTCCTGATTACTATTATAGGAGTATTATTAACACTTTAGTCTCTGACAGTAGTGCAGCGTCTGTTAGTAAAGTTTATTTTGAATACAAAATGCTTTGCAAGCATTTCTACTTCTATTGCTGATTTTGAGGTAGATGAAACAGAGTAAATACAGCAGCTGACTGATGGATTAGTTAAATTATTAGGTAAATTATATGGTTGCCTGGCTGGTCTGTAGTCAGACTAAATTTTATTTAGTTTAAACTATAGACTAAGGAAATTATATTGGTGTGGAAGTTGGAAGGTGTGGACCTGTCATGAGACTCTGGCACAGTTAATGTAACAATTCATGCAGTTAAAAAAAACAAGTTAAAGAGCTTTCTGTTTCATTTAGTCTGTGCTGCTGTTCTCTGTTCTCTTTACTCTAGTACTGAAAACAAAGTCTTTTCTGGCGATTTAGTTTCGAAGCCACCTTCATTATTTCAATTACATTCAGTTTCAACCCACGTGTATGAATAAAAAACATTTCCCTGTCACTTAGAGCTTCCATTTTCAAAGTTTCCTTCTTACATTTAGAGGTGCGTAGAGAAGAATAAAGCTTTACTGTGCCCCAGGGGCAGTTTGCTTTGCAGAGAGTGGTCCAACAAAATACATATATTATACAATGTGATGTACAAAAGCAAATGTGCTACACTATCACCATGAATCATGAGGGAAAGGATACAAAATGCGTTTAAAGAAAGGAACTGGAACTTAACATGTAAAGAATGCTGAAGGTCCAAAATGATTCGTGTCCTATATGACCATCACGTCATATAGATGCTAAAGCTGATAAAGTGTGTTCCAAGACGTCTTAAAGTACACCTTTACAGATTTGTCCAGTGTGTTCCAGCTTTTTAAGGTTAGGAAAAGCCATAGAAGATGAAAGCACTGACTCAATAAGAGAAAGATAAAAGATTTTCTTTAGTGTCCTGATACATTAAAACTTCACAACTTTGCAACATTTACTTCCTTTCTGCACAGAAAAGATTCTTTTACTTTTATCTCAGATGTTTCCAGGGATGCAAAGTGTAGGAAATATTTAAGTAGGTTACAATTTGCTTTATTCTGAAGCACTTTTTAGATCAAAGTTTTATATATTCATTAGATTGTAAGTTTAATATAGTTGTTTTCAGTTTTTTTTACCTCGACATACTCACTGAATAAGAAAATACCTCCACATTTTAAAGTTTTTATTTTATTAACAATAAAAAGGGATCCCTGGTGAAATTGAGATTTGCACAATATCATCAGCAAACACTTTATTTTCCCTATGTCATGTTTAATTAATTACATACACATAGTCCATATTTTTCTCTTGGTGGCCCACACTCTACCAATGTGGCCAGTTTGAGAACTACTGTAGGAACTACTATAAAAACAACTGACTTCAAACACTCTTGCTTTATATAGTAAATCAGTTATTGTTTATTTCTTGAAAACAAAGACTTTAAGCAAGATACGTGCACCTTACAAGTCTGGTGCCTTATAGCTGCTTATTGACTTTGGATAGAAATATTATTTAACTCCAAGTTTGATTGCCATAATGAATGTTAGTGTCAGAATAACTTAGATAAACAGCAACTGAGATTCCTTACCGCATCTTCTGTGGTCAAAGAAACATTACCTCACAAAAACAATAATGATGTTATATGTTATAATGAAGGAAATAATCCTTAGTTATCAAAAACTATTCAAAATATCAGTGTTCATAAGTTACATGGATGAATATTTCCAGGAATCATGCTTGTTTTATACAAAAGACTTAATTTATCTCATTAAGGAGAGTGGAGGTGTCATGCAAGGGGCCTCAAGACAGCTTTAAGTGGCGGTGAGGTAATTAGTGGTGTAGTAAGCTGAAAATCTGCTAAAGACAATTGCTTATTTTTTACTTTTGCTTCTAATTGTTCATTATTAAACTCCTGTATAGTTTTAATTGACTATACTTGATAAACATACTAAAATAAAGCAGTCTAATGAAGCAAAATCAAATTTAAAAATAAATCACTTACCTCGGAAATGCACTGTGTAACATTATGTTTCCTTTCTTTGTAAGTGCAAGGAATGAAAGGCTGAGCATCTTTTAGAGGATAATCTTATGCAGGTAGAATATACTTATACAAAACATTGTAGCTTTTTATACAAAACACAAGCTTTTTATGAAGCTCTAACAAAGGGTTACTGTAACTGAGAGCAAAAACAGAGACGTTTATTTAATATTGAAAACCAAAAACACCTTACAACTAAAAATGTGTTCTAACATTGAAACATTCATGGTTTAGGCAGAGCATCATCGAGTCTAAATGATCAAAATATGGAGTGTAAAATATCATGTGATGCTCCAATAAACTTACGTCTTCTTTCTTCACTCAAGTTTAACTAACACTAACACTTGTAAGTGGGGGACCTGAATATTGCCAGGAAATACTTTACTTTGTGCTTGGTTCGACATTGGTGGCCTTACTAATCATATCACAACATCAATGAAAAGGCCTTTTGAACTAAGAACCCATAGCCGGAAAGCCGGGTGTTAGTCTACAGGTTGTTCATTCGCTCTTGGCAGGCATTCAGGCCTCAGTTAAGGCCACAATCTGATTATATTCCCACTTTAATCTCAATAAACACATCTAAGTGAATTAAACTTGACACTGAGTGCTGGTTATGGAAGAAGCAAAACAGACTCATCTTCATCAGGATATGGGGAAAAAATAAAGTTTTGGCTTTTGAAAAGGTGGAAAGCATTGCACGCTTAATTCTTGTTTTGTTTTTTCACTTTTTTTATGGTTGTCACCCCTTTACATTATTTACCAATTCGTCTTGCAACCCTTTGGATGAAAAAAAGTTGTGTGTTTCCCACAGTGAAGATGACTTCAGAGTACACGTGCATATCAATAAAAGAACTCTTTAAACCTTTTCAATGCGGCAGAGCATTTCAGTCTCCTTTCATGGACCCAAGAAGCACAATGTCTCCATCCACAGGACAAATGTGGTCACTGAATGGCTTCTTAAACGTTAAACGCGAACCATTACTTATATGTCACAGTTATGAGACCATCCAGTGAGAAGATGGGTCCAGGGTCTGACCCTGCGACACCATACCATCAAATGACTGAAAATAAAAGAAAAAGAAAGAAAATAAATTTGACACTAATTGGTTGTCAGCTCATGTTGCATTATATCTTTCATATATGTTTGCAGTTTCTAGTGTTTTCTTGCAGTGATAATATAGCCTTTCAGGTTAGCGCTATAATTCCTGCCAGTCAGTAGATGGCACTGCAACACAACTATAGTTACAGCATTTCCACTGTACATGCATTAAAGTCAAAGTACATTACTTTGATTTTCATTTCTTACAAAGAAGTAAAGTCACTGCATTACTTACATTTTGTGTGGTGCATTTGCCGCACAGCTACTGTTCAATATCAGTCATCTACACTGTTTGTTTGTTTTTTTAACTCAAAATCACCACACAGACATTAGAGACATTTCTGGGAGGTTTCATTGATTTATTGTTTTACCAATTTCTGTGCAAGGGTAAGAATTACAAAAATCTACACACTAGAGATGATAATATATCCTGTTTCTATCATACAATGTTATTTTTACAAGCATCCTTTAACAATATGTATATATTCATTCCGATGTACCTATTACACATTAAAGATATACTGATCATCCTCATAAGACGGACAACGAATATCACCAACAGTAAACAAGTTCGGCTAAACATACACACAGCCTGCAGTGACCATGTGCAATCTAGACAAGGCTTGACAAGCTTCAATGATGATGTGCTATATCATGTTTCTAGTACAAGTTCATCAAAATGAAGACACAAAACTTACAAATGCAGCACAGTTCCCTGTAGTGTTTTTTGTATAAGTGCATTAGTCATTTGAAGTGTACGAGAGTCTGTTGAGGTAACACAGCTAATCTTTTAATATAGAGAGTTGACAATAATATAAGCTCTTTTTTTATGTTTGTCTTTATTTCATTGTTTTAATTATAGGCACAGCATATCTATAATGGTCACAACAACTTTCGGTAATATTTGTATCACTGTACTTCAGGTTATTTTGCTACTCTCTGGCCCATTCTGACATTAACAGATGAAGAAAAAAGAGAAAGTAGTTTGGTCTAAGGAAATCACTACTTTTCTTTTGATATATAAGAATTAAGAAGTAACTTTAGAAACAGATTCCCAGTCCTGACATGGAGTGAACACTATCAAATATTAGAATCACAGTGGGTATATAACAGTCCTGGTCCACTGCTGAGGAAATGTAACAAATGGAGGGAAAAGAGGAGCTGCACCGCTACCGCCTGACACAACTTTGCCTGACACAGGCTATTGGCCAACGAGACTACCATCGCAGTGGCCAAAATTCGCCAGACTGAAGCAGCAGCACAAGCTGGCAAACTGGTGCCAACTAGGCCCATTTGTGCTTTAGTTGCCAATCAGTCTGCTGCCAGGAGTTTCACCAACACTTTTTTTCAGCTTTACCCAGCTCCTTACATTTCAAGGTAACATTTGGAGGATTTCTCCATTTCATTTAAAGCCACCGTGCATAGAGGTTTTGTATAGAATCTTTTAACGGCTTGGGGCTGAAGCCCATGCTAACATTACACAGCTGCAATTTCCTTGGAGCCACCATCTAGTGGTCATTAGAAGAACTGCAGTTTGAGGCAGGTCCACTGTGTTTTCCCCATCCAGCCATGTTATCTGTCTGTCTGCTTATGCTGTGACGCTGTGGGACAGGCTTGCTGAGACAACTTCTTTCAATATAAATGGTATATAAAAGGAATATTATGAACCACCACCACAGACTAGATGTCTACATGATTAGTGGTGAAATATTCCCTTAAGTATTCCCTTTATAATGGAGCAGGAAACCACTCACAAAGAACACGCTCACAGCATCTTTGTAACCTAATAACATTTCATTGAGATACTTCACTGTTGTATTTCAGTAAACAGAAGCATTTTCCAGTGCATCCCTTCACCCAGCATGGCTATTCAGCATGGCAACACTACTAGAAAATAATTCTCATAGATTTAAATCCTATTTTTGCGTAACATGTCACTGCAGTACAGTGCATTGACTTGTTCCCAACACACGTGGAAACAGAGTGGATGTTGTGTGCAGAAACAAGCACCTATCCTACACTACACAAGATTAGTGGTAAATATTCATCGGGTGTCAATGTTTGTTTTGCCATCCAAAAAAGGGGAAGGGACATGATGATAATCTGAATCACTCTGTATCCACAGCATTCTTCAACCACTTGTCTGACTGGAGCTACATGTTACCTTGTTTGTCCGAGGAAGAAGAGGAGGTGGATGGTGATGGGGACGGTGCTTTGGGGAAGACCCTGTCAGTGGGAGTGATGCTTGGGCTGCCCAAACCAGATGAACTAGAGCTGCTGGAGCGGTGGGGTCCCTGGCCCTGTCCAATCACAGGAGCCGGTCGGACAGGTCTGACAGGCGGGGGCCTTAAAGGAGCACTTGGTCTACGGGCTGACAGAGCGGGCTTAAAAGTGGTCATAGTCTCAGATGAGGAGCTACTACTGCTGCGTCGTTGGGCTGCATCTGGATCTCTGATCACCATGGTATGGAGAGGGCTGGCAGACACATCCTGCGCTCCACCAGGGTGCTTGAGCGGCTCCAATGTGTCAAGCACAACGTCGGGCGCGTGTTTGGCTACATTCTGCCTCTCCAACTCACGCAACTCATGCAGGGCTGTATTCATTGTTTTCTCTATATCCTGAGAAACATAAGTAGAGGAAAAAACAAAAGAAACTGATGTCAAGCAACCAAGCAGAGAGTAACTAAATCTATTGTTGAAGCAAAAGAAATTTGTCTTATTCCTCAGAGCTTGAGCCCTTTTATGTGATGGTGGAAAAACTTGATTATTTTTCTAAATCCAAAATGTTATTTGCCAACTGTATAATGTTTTGGTATCCATCAAAGAGCTAATGATGCACATAATATTTAGGAATGGTAGCGCTTGAGAATTGAGATTTTTTTTTCATCCTCAATTTTGCCTCGATACAGTTATGATTTTTCAGATGAAGCCGTAAAAGGAAGCTCCCTTTTTAGAGAAGCCGTACATATAGCATAGATGTATATATTCATTAAACGTTTCTTATACAATAAAATAAGAATACTCTATATTAATAAAAACAGCATGTACTATTAAGAATTTTAATCACCTCAGCGAGTGCCTCGGTCTCAAGAGCCTTGTGGTCTCCTAAACTTGCATGCCGGGTGGTGCTTGGTGATGATCTTTGAGAGTGGCTGTCGACAAACGCCTTTCTATCAGGGTGGCTGATGCAGCCAGCGCTGCCAAATGTGGTGAGACGGCGTTTCTCGGGGCTCTCAGTTGGACCCCTGCTGACAGCTATTTTGTGTGGACTCTGGGGGCGAGGCATAACCCTGGGGGGTAGATCAGCAGCTCTGGTGGGACTCAGGCTGTCAGCGCCGTTCCTATGGCGTGGAGCTGCAGCGCCATCTGATCGCACTCGCACCCTAAAAAGAGACGATAAAATTGATATATAATTTGTGAATAGTTTCAGTTTCTTTGCTCTGGATAAATGTACAATGTCCTTCCTCCCTCAAGTTCATCCCATATATCTAACTGTTACTACCTTCCTAATGCTGGTCCAAAGCGGTTCTCAGGTGTGTGTTCACAAGGAGACTGACGCTCATTCCTTGATGAGGTTCTGTCATCGTGGTGCGGCCCACTGCTGGTCTCACTGTCAGTCCGATGAATGCTCTCTGAGAACGCGTCGTCCCTGATACAGATGTATATTGATGACGGTTTTTTATTAATGTTTAACATAGAAAATAATTAACAGTAGTCTGCTAGATCCACTAAATAAGAAGTTCTGCAGTTTTTGAACTGTTAATTCTTTTCTGTGTTAATATTTTTTTAAGGTTTTTTTCTTGTAATTTTCTTGATGAATGAATCATTGATAACTACATTCCCATTTCATTTAAAGCAACTGTTCATTGAGTTTTTGTGCAAAGTATACAATCTGTTAAAGCCAGAACTGTAAGTGCTTGATTCTGAAGCCAATGCCGACGTAATAGAGTTGTAATTTCCTTGGAGTCACTGTCTAGAAGTCAATAGGGAAACTGCAGTTTCAGGCGGTATCACTGTCTTCAACTTCCTTCATTATAGTTATTGAAAATCAAATGAGAATCCTTAATAATCACATCCCTGCACAAAAACACCAAAGCATTGTACCTAGCAAGCCCATTCTTTTAAAGAGAAACATTAACCACTAATTACTCTGTCCTTTTGGTACTACATAAATCACTACTCTTCTTAATTTAGCTTTAATTTTGTTACCTGCCTACTAGTTATCAGAAAAGAAGCTATTAAGAAATTAAGGCCCTCCATTTAATAAGTGACCTGAGTGGGTGTCCATTTGAAGAAAATCTCTCTCTTTAGCAAATTGTGGATCAGAGGGTAGTTGCTTCTACCGCGAAGGTTATGTTTTTGTTACCGTTTGTCTGTTAGCAGAATTATAGAAAGACTACCACTTAAAAGATGAATCATCAAAAGATGGATTGTAGCCAAATAAAGATCCCAACACATTTTGGAATAAATCCATATCACTCAAGGCTGTAAGAGTGATTAATGTCCTTAGTTGAGGTCTGCTCTCTCTGAGTGTCTGTTGCTCCAATAAGAATGCTAGGAAATGAAAGCGTAGCATTTTATTCATAGTGATCCTTTCATAAGGAAGATTTCATAAGATCAAGCTTTCTGAAAATGCAACACAACTGACAAGCATAGTAACAATGAAAATATCTATTTCAGGAAAGCAGAGCAATATATTGGCCAAGCTCAAAGTAGCTCTCACTTGTTTCTTGATCTGATGCTGTTTTAAACTAAACGTCTGCATAATGAAAAAATATATATATATATTTTTACTTTTTATGGGCTTCACAGCCTGAATAAATCTAACTTACATGTCTTGTACCACAATGTACTGATGTGGGATCAGCCCATCCACACCATTATGTCGGCCTTCCCACCAGTCCTGAGAAGCTCGCAGGTAGAGCAGCAGAGAGGCTCCCTTCTTAAAGGACAGCTCTCTTGGACTTCGGCCCACGTAGTCAAATTTGGCTATGGCCTCGATTTGCTCCAACTCTGCCATGTGAAAAAAGAATAGAGGAAATCTCATTATTTTCTCTGTCAGCTTCTCAACATCCAGCTGCTGTCCTCACAGTGGATTGATGTGTTTGCTGATTCACCTTCATCACTTGTGTTAGGCCCGGTACCATTGTCAATCTCATCCAGAGCTCCTGGTTCACTGTGGGGGCTTTCACTGGAGAGAAGAGATGCAGATACGGAAATGAAAAAAATTCAGAGCCATTTACACACTCTTATTCTTACATCATTACCTTTTTATAACAAAGGAATCATTAATTACCAGACCAATATTATAGTTATCATGTGGCAGCAACTCAATAGATCGAGGCATGCAGACAGTCAAGACAATCTGCTGACATTCAAACCGAGCATCAGAACATGGAAGAAAGGTGATTTAAGTGACTTTGAACGTGGCATGGTTATTGGTGCCAGATCAGCTGGTCTGACCATTTCAGAAACTGCTGATCTACTGGGATTTTCCCACCACAGCTATGGTTCACAGAGAATGATCCACAAAAGAGAAAATATTCAGTAAGATGTGATGGAAAAACGGTCAGACTGCTTCCAGCTGGTAGGAAGGTAACAGTAACTTAAATAAGTACTTGTTACAATCAAGGTATGCAAAACAGAATCACTCAATGCACACCGAGTGCCATTACTGTCAACAAGTCTACAATTCATATGGACTCACCAAAGTTGGACAACAGAAGACTGGAAAAATATTTCCTGGTCTTTCTTCCTTTATATTCAGATAGTAGGGTCAGAATTTGGCACCAGCAACATGAAAGCATGGGTCCATTGTGCCTTGTATCAACAAGTGGTGTAATAGCATAGGGGATGGGTCATGGGACACTCTGGACCTCTTAGTACCAAATCAGCATAGTTTAATAAGCACAGCCTACCTATTGTTGCTGACCATGTTCATCTTTTGATGGCTGCTTGAGGTTCAATGTTTTTTGTGACATTCAGATGGTATAGTCTGAGTCAGAGCACTGTGTCAACAGTTAAGGCTGCTGATGGTTTAATGGTGTAGGGGACATTTTTTTGGGACATTCAGGACAAACTGAGCATTGTTTAAATGCCACAGCCTACCTAAGTACTGTTGTTGACCATATTCAGCCTTCACAGCGTACTTCTGATGGTTGCTTTCAGGACGATAACAAGCCATGTCACAAAGCTCAAATCATCTCAAACTGTTTTGTTGCACATGACTGTACTCAAACGGCCTCCACAGTCACCCCATCTCAATCCGATAGAGTCTTTGGGATGGAGCAGAATGGGAGATTCGCATCATGGATGTGCAACAAAAAGATCTGCAGCAACTGCGTGATGCTATAATGTCAGCTTGGACCAAAATCTTCCAGCACCCTGATAAATCTGTGCCATGAATAATAAAACAGCTCGGAAGGCAAAAGGGGCTCCAACCCGGTATTAGCAAACTGTATCTAATAAAGTGTCAGTTTTTATTGCAAATGTTGTTTATGCAAATGAAAAGCTAAAAAAAGATTCTGGCATTTTTTGTTTTTTTAATTCATATTTTTTGATTTATTTTTTGAACCCTCTAAAACATACGCTTTATATACCAAATTAAAACAAAATCCAAACTACCTAGTAAATTAAATGTGAGATTCATATTATCCAATAAAATGACTGATCAGGATAAATAAACCCCTTTAACAAGGAACAGAACAGCTACTCCTAATTCTTTAATTCTAGCAGCTGGATCATTTAAGAAAGGCACTATTAAAGTTATCCAGTAATCATATTGCTGCTGCATACAGTCTTAAAATAAACAACACTTGTTGCTAGTGTCACTATAGAAAAGAAGTCTTACGTTTATGAGAAAAAAGCCAGTATCCTTTATTAGGTTTCTGTCTGGCTTTTTAATCCTTTGAACTTTCTGCACACTAAGAAGATAATTCAGTATTGAGGACTGTGTAAAATCTACAGCCTTGTACAAACTGGCTTAGAGCCAGGGTAGGAAGTGGAAAATGTTACATGGTGCTATTTTTCCAACGCCAAGTTGTTAATGGCTCAGAAAACACAGTACATTTTGGACACCTAGCTTTGACCTACCAGTATTCGTCCCCTCCAGCCATGCACTTCTCATACACAGGTCCCTCCAGTTCTCGCTGGGTTGGAAAGATGACCTCATGGTGGATGATGATTGTCTTAATGATCTCATTAACATGTGCTTGGCAGGCCACAGGATCTTGGTCATCTGGTATGGGCATCAGCGTGGGGCCAAAGCAAATAGCGAGATTGTAGGGGTCCATCATGTTCTCATCGCTGTACTGGGAAAGACTTTGGAAAACAGAACCAGTAAGTATCATTATTTTAATTTTGCACAACGGAAAATTCGAAATGACGAGACTTACTGGTTTAGAAATGCAAACAGGTATCTCATGACGATGATCACAGGCCGCGGAAGAGTCACGATTATTTGCTGAAGGTGATGAGCTCTTTCTGCACCAGAGTCAAGCTCTAAAAATTAATAAACAACAACAATCACAGAGTGCTACACTAAATAAAACATATTCCACATGTTTTCCTGGAATGTTACTCACTGGTAGTGGATATGAGGTCGACGAAACGCTCTTTAGGGAACAGTGGGTTTTCCAGCCCCCGGAAGTAAAGCTTAAGAACGCCCGCCACAGAGTTAATATCATGATCTGTCTGATCATCCATCAGTGGATCTTCTCCTGTAGATGCAGCAAACTTTCAGTCTACTCAGTATTCATTCACTGCACTCACTTTCATGTAAGATAGCAGTGATTCTTAATATGCATTTCAAATTCGGAAGTTAATGTATGCATTAAGAGTGCAGTTATGTTTGCTCATTTAGGATGCTGATCTCATGTATTATGCATTAAATGGTTTACATGTCCATTACAGGGTTACATATGGCACACAGGCTCTTTATTTGCACTTTAGAGTCCTGTGAGAGTAACTGCGGTTTCTGAGGTGGGCAAAACGAAATTTAAAATCAATCAAGAGTAGATGGCTAAGTGACCTGGGACTAACCTCTTTCAAATGCATTTTTAATATCATTGACTTCGACCTGGGATCCTGGAACTCGAAATATACCTTGCTGCTGAAGACCTGCGGACATATAAAGCTGTTAGTCTAAAATGGAAAAAAGGTATTAATATAAATGGCACACCCCCTTAAAAATAAGCCAGATGTTTTTCTTTTGAATGTCTCTGTAAAGCGTTCTGTTTTTTTCTTTTTTTTTAATCCAAGTATCCAAACAAGCTTAAAGATAGGAGACTTCAAACATATAAAAAAAACAACCAAAAGAAATCCACAGAAGTTACCCATACTACGTCGTGTGAGTATAGGTAAGTCTATGGCAATCTGGTGTGAAAGAGAAAAAGACTAAAGACTAAAGAAGTCTTTTGCAGTAGCAATATACAAAGGATGAAAGTGTTATGGATTAAAATGCCACATTTTACCTTTTTCACATACTCTATATGGTCAAAAGTACTGGGCCTCCTACGTATTGCATCTATAGGAACTGCTTGGCCATGGGAACCCAGCACTTGCCATCCTTACTCAGTAACTGTACGTGGTCGGCCATGTTGTGGCTGTGTTGCTGTGGTTCCTGAATGATTCCACTTTGCAATAACACCACTTAAAGTTAATGATGGAATAGGAGGAAAGAAATTTCATGAACTGACTTGTTGCAATGATTGCAATTATTACAGTACCACAGTAACAGTGGTGAGTTCCTCAGAACAACCCATTTTTTTCCACACATTTGTAAAAGGCAGGCAGCATGGCTGCCATAGCTTGATTTTATACCACTGTGGCAATTAGACTATAAACACCTTAAAAATTAAGGGGTGTGGCCCAAAGCTTCTGCTTTTTCAGTCATAACTGGTAGTATTCAAAATTACATTGTTTCTCTTGTTATAAAAATTTTCACAAGACCTACGTTACTATTAGTAAGAGATTCATTAGCATCTCTTAGACAATAGAAGTCCTGTTTATCACTTACACCCCATCTTCTTTCTTATATATAAGGATTAATGTAAGCCGAGCATCATGAATATTAGAATACAACCCATTTTGAGAAATGAATGAATCATAGAAATGAATATTTCACCTCACTCACTCATCCAGGCTTGTACGTGTGAAATGCCCCCGTTTAAGATTTTCCAAGCGATCCAGTTGGAGCAGTTATATTATTATTATTATTATTATTATATTTCACTGCTATTAACTTCTAAACTACCAAAAATATTTGAATGGCTACTATTAAAATTATTAAAGTTGTATATACATATCATTCAGTTTTATGTTATTTATATAGCACCAAATCACAACAACAGTCACCCCAAGACACTTTGTATTAGAAGGTAAAGCCCCTACAATAACAGAGAGGAAAACCCTAACAATGATATTGTATAAGATTATCTGTTTTGTTATGTTTTGATTATACAGACTGAAAACTACATGTAAGCTCAAATTCTGTGTGATGATAGATGCAAATAAAAGCTCGAGTTGATTAATTTAGGTGAAAACTTTATATTTACCCCAATTTTTTTTATCATCTTTAAACTTCACAGCAACATACTAGGTCTTGAGAGACATAAGCACCTAGGTTAGGTAACAATTTGACTTTGATCTCCAATGTTAGCACCCAAGGTCAAAGCTAATGGATGGAAAGAGATGTACAACATGCTTTTTTTTTTTTTTTTTTTTTTGCAATACTAGGCCCTACGAAGTCACATTAATGCAATAACAGGCTGACGTCATCATATTGTAATGAGAAAAAAACATTACAGTTTTACCCCTTTGACCTTTGGGGGGAGTTGCTCTCTAAGCGCTCTTATTGTTGAGATTTCTTTCTAAAATTCAGTACTTTGCAATATAAAAATCCTTAATGTGACCTGATGCAAATTTGTTTTGTTAAATTTGAATTTGTCGAATTTTGTCGTGAATTTGCACTACACAAATAAAACATCTTTGTGGAAAGATAACTTATGAATAGAATTGGAACATACCATACAGGTTGATGTATCGAATACAGCTCTCAACCACCGCTGGTATAGGCTGGCCTGAATCCTATAGACACAATCAAATTATTACTAAAGAAACCACTAAATCAGAAATTAATAACCATAAAAAATAGTCACGCTAGCAAGCCGTTATGATGAGAAGGTTGAGATGATATAATTTATCACTTAACGTTAACTTTCTGAGTCACAATATGCAAAACAAGAATATATCAGCGCACCAAGATTACAGTATTTTCACAGGAATCCCAACGGGACAGAGGCACAGAAATGTTGGTTAGCATACTAAACACAGTGTAATGATCCCACCCAGCTGTAAGACAGAGTACCTGACTCCTCGCACGGACATTCCGTCTTCCCCTGGGCAGAGAGCAGTAAGGCACGTAGACAGAGGAAGAGAAGCAACAACAACCACAACAGGTTAGTGAGAGAGACAGATCTTACAAAGAGAGACAGAGAGACAGAGAGAGAGAGAGAGAGAGAGAGAGAGAAGGACGAGGCATGGCCTGAGAAAAGCATCAGTCAAAGCATCAGTGCCATGTGGCGTGTGAGACATGAGGGCATGGTTTGGGGGGAGTGGGAGGGAAGGGCCTACTTCAGAGCATGGTGGGTTGGGGGAATACACATATTTTTCCAGCCAAAAACAGCTTCTTGACTTGGAGGGAAATTAGAATCGATTTATCAATCGATATGCTAATTACGACATCTCCTCAACTAAATGATTCTTTATTTGTTCTGTGAAAAAAAAGCCCATTGAAGAACTACTGAGTTATAAATAATGATAATATTCAAAACATACAATACTATACAAAAAATAAATACATTTTTCCTTTTGTTTTTTTGTCAGTTGATTCATTGGTTAATCGTTTTATCTCTGTTCTTTTGTCGGTGCATGCCCTGCTTGTCTGCTGAGTTTGATTAGCATTAGAGTGGAAGTGGCCATCTGTTTATTTGCATAGCTGCTGTGTGGCCAACTGACATACAGCCAAATTAATTCAGTGTACGGAGGCTGGGGGCTCACAAGAACAAACCTTGCACTGGTGCTTTTGAAATACACCATCTTCACATCAAGCTGCTGGACCAGCTTTCACCTTATCCAGTGTTTCGTCAAATGTGAAGACAAGCATTGAGCAAGAGGAAAGTCAGTGCATGAGTGAGGCAATGTTTGGATAAAAGAGTGGTCACAGGCAAGAGAACCCCCAAGGACTGCTAGCGAGAAAGCTGAGCTCATGAGAGACAGAGGGCACAGATGGGCTTATACCTGAATGAAGGCCTCCATATTGCCGTTAAACAGCCTACGGTTAAAAATGGAGCGAGGTCTACACTTCCGCATTCTCTGGGGTTTAGGGGGAAGAGTTGGGGGCCTGGGGAGATGGTGGGGTTTGTAGGGTTGGTACATTGCAAACATAAATAAAATAATGCAATATGCAACAGTAAAACTGATTTTGCCTAAGTTTTTCTTTTCAGATCTTCACCAAAACGATAGGCTGCTCCAAATCATAAAGAATACAGTCGTCATATATTGACCGTTTCTGAGATAGGCTACAGTCATTTGCTTTCTTGCCGAGAGCTAGATGAGACAGTCGATACTCTTTTCATTTCTTTATGATAAATATGAAGAGAGAGTGCAATTAGTCAAACTCTCGCTCAGACAGGAAGGGAAAATAATTCATGGCTCTCCATTAATTTTGAATAGCATAAAGGTGTATCCTTTACAGTTATGTCATCTGTCAAAAAACTACCAACCTGATATGACAGAGATAAAGAAGAAAAGATAAAGATGGGCAACTTAACAAAAAAATGAATCAATAGGCTTTTTGGGTAAATTAAGCGAAAAACCTGCTATATACATTTTTAATACTTTCTATAGATAGTACAAAGTACTGTACTACAAAGTACAGTGGAATATGTTTCATTTAGTGGGTAATCAGTGAGTGTGTGTATGATGCATTGCACTGTCTCTATAAAGCCATAATCATATTATCTAGCTTAGCACAATGTTTGAAAACCAAAAATAAATAAATGAATACCTTGAAATTGCTTAGCCATCGCCTTTAAACGTATAATATTTTGTGTTGTTTATTTTATCTGTCTAAAATCCAAATTAAAAAAGGTGATACATTGTGGTCGCACTAGCTACCTGCTACTAAATGCCAAGTTAAATTAGCAAACCCTTTGCTGTAGCTTCAATCTGAGTGGGACCAACACACCATCAGGATGAACAGAATCAGCTATCTGGGATCAACTTTCTCATTTAACACTTGGCAAAAAAGCAAATTTGTGTATTAACCTAAAAGTAAAAATAATACAAGGATGGAGCTCCTGTAACTTTCTCAAAGTAAGTGATAATGACTGAAAGGTAATACATCACAAAATATTCAATACAGATATAATTAAATATAAAATGTAATTGATCAAAATAAAAGTCAAGCATTTGTATTTGTCACAAGCCCTTCTTGTCAATATTTGGTCATTTTCTCCTCATTGAATTGTTTTTATTCATCAAACCATTATCCATCTCACTGGCATTTCACTCCCTAGTCTTAACATATTTTTATAGATTAAAGCTAGTAATACCATCTCTAATTTGGATCCAATCCATTCAACACGGCGAGGTAACGATATTCCTACACTGTGAGTTTATTTGTGCCACATCCAAGGACACAGGAAGGATTTTACACATCATTGCCGACTTTATTCACCCTCTCGTCACTGAAAACCTTACCTCGTTGTTCCATATTCAGCCCTCTCCCCTAAAAGGAATAAGCACACACAGAGAGAGGCTAAATTAGAATACACTAGTTTTACAATCACCGAACTTAGTAGCGCGGTTGAGTGCTGGCTGACTATACATGGCTGGCAGATGGAGAAGGAAAGGGGTGTTATGAGAAAACGGGCATCTATTCAGCCAGACTGAATGGGGTGAACGCCATGGTTGAATCTGACTCACCGCCAGGCAGCGGTCATTCAACGGTCGCCCTAGAAACAGCACAAGAGCCCCAGAAGAGGACTAGCCTGCAAACTAGCTCTGTGAAAGTGAAAATGTATCCAGGGGCAACAAGAGTGGGAGCTGATTTGTACAGCGTTATGATTTCATGATATGTGCACCACATTAGCGCACTCACACACACGCGTTTCGCTATAGCAAACAAATTAAGGCCTCGCTTTGATCAGTCAGTCAGAAATGTTTGTTCAAGGATCATGTCATGTGTAAAGCAGCTTCCAGCACAATCCTTCTTTATGTCAAACACATAATTCCAACCTTAAAGCATACGCTAGCGAGAGTCTGATGATCGCCATGACATCATGGCATCAAACATATTTTTCTTCTCTCTTTTGGACGAGTTTAACACACATTTAATATCAGGCATATGTAAGGAAAGTATGGGAAGAAATATCCCTTAAATGCTATACTAGTAATCCATGGCTTGAGATGACCTGCTTTTAGGTCATGAGAACTACAACTTTACTATATAATATAATTTATAATAATATAATTAATATAATAAGTAATATAATTTTGTATTTAGTTTTGATCAACATTTAATTATCTGATTTCTAAAAGAATATGTGTACAGCATGAACATGGGAGTCTGAAAACTTTGAAATTCCCCACAAAACAAAAGTATTTAACACATTTTTGTGATTCCAAAGTAGCAACATTGTGACATTAAAAGATACAGACCCTTACTGACCCTTTGGCTTCATTATTTTCACAGCCCTCGAGCCTTAAGGCATAACAGTTTTTATAACAGTGCTTGTTACCATGGACTGCAGGGTTTTTGTTCTATTAATATAGCTCTGAATGATATAATTTTCTGTCTCATTTTCTAAAAGCATGGGGCAGGTTACATACAAAACTGAAGATATTATGTATTTTTAAAAATTACTTCCTTTGGCTAAATTGGCTCTATAGTGTTGTTACAAATTTGGCTAACAAGTGAAAGAGCTCTGGTTCAATCCCAGGAGGAGACACAAATTCCTTCGGGGTTGCATCAGGATGGGCATCTGGTGTAAAAAATGTGTCAAATCAAACATGTGGAGTTACCTGCTATGGTGAGCCCTTGTGAATAAGGGAGCTGCTGAAAGTAGCTCCACTTCCTTTGGATAAAAACAGCTATACTAGATTTTCCTTCTTGAAAGCTTAGCAGTTGCTTTAATATAGAACTTTCTACACCGCTAAAACACAGTGCAACAATGTTTTAATAAGTCTCACCTTCTCCTAGCGTCTGCTTCAGAAGGTCATGCTTAGCCTGCAGTTTGACAATGAGATTGCTGCCATTCAAGTACTCCTTGTATTTCTATTGATAAGAAAGACAAAAAGACAATTAGTGCTATTTCTAGACATTCTTTGTGTTATACTGTGCACATTTACATCACGCTGCAATTTCTTTGTTCATTTGTCTGACTACTCACAGTAAAGTAGAAGCCCTCAGTCTCTTGTTGATTGGCTCGTCTTTTGGCGATGTTTGCCTTGCTCATGTAAGAGTCAGATGAGGCTGATTTCACAGACTCTGTGGATTGGCTGTGCTGGAAAGCCTCTGAAACATCAAAGTCCTCCACAGTAAGCATATCATGGAGGGTCTGCAAGGTGGCGTCAAGAGTCTTCCTCACCTGAAACACATATAGATGTAAACTTTAATTGTCATTTTAGCATCAATCCCAACATGAATATATTTGTTTAAATACAATTAGATTAAACAAGGGGAAAAAAGATAGCAAACTGGTCATTGGTACACGTAAAACAATAAAAGAATATTTGTACCAATGGGCATATTTTCATTAGTCTTCTCAGTGTCTCCAACAAACTGTGGTGTAAACAAGGCAGCTCAGATTATACTGCTGCAGGCTATTTGCACCATAGTTAGACTGACAGAGTGAACAATAGAGTAATTAGCTTGCTAGCTTGATGCATCACGACATGAAAGATTAACTATGTGCCTTCCATGTGAGGCAGACAGGAAGGGAGCGTGCATTTCCTTATTCATGACAGACAGCCACTGACACATACACACACCCTGGTGACCTTTAAACATGTCTGTGTGAGTCACAGTGGCCTTGGTGACCATGCTGGGGGTGGCCCCCATTGGAGGCAGGAGGCTGGATGAGATACGACCCCACATATCAGTGTCAGATTTAATGAATGAATATGAATGCATAGTGACAGCTCTGGAGACTGGTTGGCTGTTGTTACATGTTTGTAGCGGAGGGTGTTGGTGGCCCTCATTATTAAATACAACACAGTAAATAAAGGTATCAAAGTGCCTCCTGTGCCATGATGATGAGTGATAGACTCATCAGAGGGATGGGTTCTATTTTTTCCTAAAGGAATAGTTTTGTGAAAAATTATTTTGTTTGCTAACCAGATGAATGAAAACACAGATATATTACTTTCATGTCTGCAATGCAGATTTTATGATTTAGTGGGTTGGCCATCATTGACCACTTGCAAAAACAGTACTGGTATTTCTTTCTCTATAACTTTTAGTTTCACCTTATCCTTCTCTTTCCCAGCACCAACATTTACCAGCTACACGTCTTTAAATGGTTGCTTTTTAATGTGCCTAGAGTTCTAACAGGCCTAGGGAATAAAGCATTTTCTTGCTATTCACTTTGGACATGGAATAATTTACAGAAAGATCAGACCAGGTCTCCCTTGGAAAAGAGATTTGATCTAAATGGGGTTTTCCTGGTTGAATAAAGGTAATAATACATTAAAAGAAAAAATAATAAGAGAGCCATTTCAGTGGATTTCAGTGTTCAGTGGATAAGATAACGTGGATCAAAGCTATGTAAACTAAGCTAACTACCTGATGACTGGATAGCAACTGGTTAGCTTACAGCTGGTTAGCTTATAGCTTCAGATGTAAGGTAAGGTGTCAGTGAGTGTTTGCAAAAAATGATGAACTATAAAACTAAATGTAACACATCAATCTAACAGCAATAACGCTCTTTCTCAAAGACTCTGGTGTCTTAGTATGTTGTTTTAAAGACTCTTACATTTAGAGCAGCAGATATGTGTTTTTTTCCCTGTTCTTCTACATTTAGTCGATGGTTTGAATGATAACAACTTCACTTCCTTGCACAGTATTTTGCATTAATACACTGATGGCACAATCTCTATATTCAAACTCAGCAACTTAGACTACTATGTTAACAGCTTCCACTATGAGAACCTATACAGGATTCAGGATTTAACTACACCATCGCTGATAACCATTTGCATACATTTTTCATTTTTATTTATGTACACCTTTGTACATATAGACTCGTTCTCAAAAGACTCTGGTATCTGTGTAACACTATCACTATGAAACATCATGATATACTTCAGGAAAATATTGACCTTTGAGACAAAAGAATATAGATGCTACTTCACATATCAAAGGCCAAATACGAACTGAGTGTGAGTATTGGTAAGGCCATCTAAAACGTATACCTAAGCACATCAGTGAGCTTGTTTTGCTTTAAAATGAGTCGCTCACCTCTTCATTTTCTATTTTCAGTGTGGCCAGACGTGATTGCAGCTGGTGGTAGCGCATCAAGAGTTCTGTCTGGACAGGCTGCTGTGCACTCACTTGACACACCTGGGATTAAGAAATAAAGGGATCTTTCCGAAAGTGATTTAACACAGTGCAAAGCAAACATAACAAGAATAAAGACCTTCAAAGAAGGTCTTTTTAAATCATTACCCTCCCTGTTGACTCACCTCATCTCCCATGTGTGGCTGATAGTCAAAGCATGCAGGAGGACAGAAGATATGGCTATGTGTGTCCATAAACTTCAGCTTGTCTCCTCTGGTGTCCATGGCATCCACTGCTCCCTCCAGTAAGTCCAACCCTTCATGGCGAGAAGTTTCTAGACTATATTCTGCAGAAAGGTAGGTTCTCAAGGTGCGTGCTAAGCTTGCATGGTACCCTAAGTCGCAACACTGAGGACAAAAAAACAAAGCACAGTAATTACAGCTCCAAAAACAAATTCACACTGAAAAAAATGCACTCTGACAAAAGAGAGCATCTCCATCTCCATCCATATTTTCATTCTTGGCTCTGACTTACATCTATCATGTCTGAGACATCGTGGATGTAGTATTTGGCCACCAGGGCATTAGTAGCTGCCAGATTGAGAAGATAGTCATTCCGGGCCTTTGTGCATTTCAGCTTGTTTTCAGAGTACTTGGCTTGTCTCTGGGGGTGTAAAAGGAAGAGCTAGAGTCCCATCAAGGCAGGAAGCAAAATGGTTTCCTAATGTACTCTAAGAATGCATTAAACATTACACAGTTTTATCTTCTCTATAATCTGTCAGTATGCATGTATAAAATAGTTAGATTTACTTGGACACCTCAATTACAAATGCATTTACAGCTTGCTTGCAATCGAGTAGAGGGAGTATATTGGAAGTAATGTGCATGACATAAATCCTCATCATACATGGGCTAAAAACAGACCTTCTCCTTCAGTTTCTCCATCTTCTTTACAGAACTTCGACGCTGTGGACGATCATCGTAACCATAACGCAGGCCAATGTCATTAGCCTTGCCAATGTGCTTCTCCTCCTGCTTCTCTGCCTCCTTCAGTTTGCTCTCAGCGCTGAGACTCTCAGTGTGGTACATGTGGTACGTCTTCATCACCTGTAAGAATACACAGCAAGTATGAAGGACATCACAGTCCTGATTGGCTGTAGACCATTGTCAATCAGTCTCCTCCGCGCCGTGTCTCCTGTACAGTACAGAATGCGTTCAGCTTATCAAATTTACATAAATCTTCGATCGGTAGCAGTGTGACTCTGAAGTGCTGTACCTTATGTTTGTACGTTTTCTCCCCAACAAACACAACAATGTCTGACTGCAGGTTTCCCCAATCCCCTGTTTATAAGATTGGGGAAACCTGCAGTCAGCTGAGACTGAAGAAGTCACTTGGATGAGTGACGAAACGTTTCTCCCACTGAAAACGCTACGTCCACATGAACAGAATCAACTTTTGGGGAGTATAAAATGTGTAGCGAGGGGTTTTACAGCCTTAAAACATCTATAATAATTGTAAAAAAATAAAGCTGACAACTTCGCGGATTTCACGGGTTATTTTTAGAAGGTAACTTCCGCGATAAACGAGGGACCACTGTATCCTCAAATTTTGGTACAGGATCCTTGTTGATCATCAGATTATTTTACTTTGTAACCTAAAGATTCTGCAACCTTAAAGAAAAAAACTCAAAGATCTGGCAGTATGTAGAAAAAACTTCTGTCTGAACCAGGCTAAGTTAAGGAGAAAGAAATAAGAGAAAGTAAAAGCGTAGGGAGACGCCCTGTGGTTTGTTCTTTAGGACAAAGAATCAACTACAGGATAGAAAACACACTAAGTGGACAGCAAAAAATGGCAGAAACACCACGTAATCTGAATTTTAAAATCCAAAGAGAATGACAAATATGACTTTGAACTTGACCTTCAAAATAAATTTGTTGAAGACCCGTGAGATGATCACTGTGTGCAGGTTTCACTAAAATATGACCAATATTCTGTAGTTAGGAACAAGAAGGATTCTTGTGAATTGTTAACGGACAGACAGAAGATGGACACTTCACCATGGCATGAGGTCATCAGCCCTTTGGCCAAATAAGCTAAGAATTGCCAGTATTGTCTTTTTTTATGAACCTTTTGTATTAATTTTATAACCACATCATCATGACATGTTCAAGGATCATAAAGATACCGATAAGACCCCAGAGTACTTTTGTTCATCACACATCACAAGTAAACGTTAGTGAGTGTAGCATACTCATAATTCTCACGGGACTGTCGTATTTTCATTGACATTTTCTAACCGAGCTGGAGGTCCAGTATGTCTGCTGATGTCTCCACACTGTCTGAATGGCCTAACCACAGAATAGCAAGACAAATTAAATATCCCAGCAAAGTAAAGCAAGACGGGCGTGTTACTTTTACAAAAACAGTCTATGTTGAATCTATGAATGTTTCATGGTTTTATCAAAGAAGCCACATGTAAATGTTTAACTAGTAAACCTGAATCAACAGCACAGTCGCACAACATCTGCTTCACCATCACTGATTCTCAAGTTCTGGTTTCCTAGCAACCCCGTCTGCAACGGACGTGCAAAGGACAGTGAGATCGATCAGCAGGGGAGAAAGGAGGTTACAAAGTGACAGTGAGCAGCCTTCTCTGCTACAGATGAAACAAAAAACTCCTCCATTTTTGCAAAAAACTCAGCAGCTGACCAATACCAGGGACCTGCTGCATGACAACATTTGCTTATTTAAGATGCAACTGATCAAATAACCACACGATGATTACATTTTCTCTTAAACTCTACACTTTTCTCAATTATAAAGTTGAGCAGACTCCTGCTATTCCTTATGCTGTGTGTGGGAGCTGCAGACAGGCATTTAATAATGCATGAATCAGAGGGAGGAAAAATCAATATCAGTATAGCAGTAATATAACATGCACGGTACAATGTTACATGTGAGAACTATTCTCGTGTGGTTTACAGATTTCAGTAATCCAGATTCAAATCTATTTGTAATGTGCTGCATACATATCATTTTGCAATGTGCATACGTGCTTAGCTTTCTTCTTTCTTTCCACCAACTCTTTTTTTTTAATTTAGTAATTTTGTAAATTACTAACAATTTGCAAAACTAACTTCAGAAAAAACAATCCACAATTGACCTACTTTCTGCTCATCTTCGCTTTTTGCTCCTTTATCATAAAGGAATCAAATCACGGGCTTGTCAAACTTTGCAGCAATCCAGTTTTACAGGACCACGATAAAGGATTGATCGTCTGCACAATTTAGCTGACAACAACTAGGATGCCAAGAGAAAGGATTGAACGTCCAAGCAGCCAAGTGTGGAGTTTCATACACGCCGCAAAAGAAATGACGCTCGGTCATGAAATAAATCAAATTTACAGTGAAAAGTAGTGCAAATCTATAAGAGCATGTTGTTGTTTCTCATCTTATTTGCAATGGAATGGTTTAAGACCTTTAAAAAACAATTTGGTGACTGCTCTATTTAATCACTGAAATGAAAAACGATGAATTGTGAATGTGATGAGGGGAAAAATAATCCAAGAGGATATTCTGTTTCACAGCATGCCATTGTCCTGCTTGCCAAAATACACTTTCATCGTAGTCTTAATTACATCTAGTCTGTTTACGCTTGTAAATTGTTTTGTTTTTTTATGCTATGAATCATATTAGCCATTGAACAGTAAGTAAAGATAAGGATATCACACAGCAATTAGACCCAGAAGAAAGCATTCTGGCGAGTTTGCTGTACTGTCCCACATGCAGCCAGTGATATGCATCAGTTCCTTTTCTTTTGCCAAATGAAGATGCAATGCAGATAAACACAGATGTTTTGTGTCTGCACCACTGCACAAAGCTATGCTGTGTGTTTACTAGTATGCATATGTACACATTTCTATATGCAGTATGTGGTTATAACAGTCCACCAAGAGTGACAACCGTTAACATACGAGGCAAGCAGAGGTGTCAGATTACATGTAACATTAGCTGAAAACATCACAGCAGCTCATTTTGCTGTGAGCACAGTGCACCTCTGTAGCACAGACTGCTGAGTCTGCTTGAAGCACAGCTAGGGGCAGGAACACTGTCTCCTTCAACTCATGTAGCAATTGACAGCAGGAGGAAGAATGTAAATTTTATCCTTTCATGACCTCAGGAGAGGGAAGAAATGACCTGTTACAGGCTGCTCTGCTGATAAGGCACATCTGCTCTGTGTGGTGTCAAACCCACAGGTTGCAGGTTCAGGTATTAAAAAAAAAGCCTGGCTTTAAGATTGACATCCCACAGGCTTTCAACACAAGCAACAGCAACTCACCGTGTACAGCTCATTGGTGACTTTCACTAACTCTTCATGCATCTGCACGCCGATGTCTTTACTCTGTAAAAAATACCACATTTAAAGGACAAATGTAGACAAGTATTCAAACATCTAAGAACAAGAACTGGGTTAGTTAACAGAACTGCTTTCCCACATGTGAAACACTTGAAAGCTGTGTGCCAGTTATATTTTGTATGGGATAGATGTCAGCAGTATTGAAATGCTATCATTACGCTGCACCAGAAAAGATCTAATACAATGCCCAAAGTGCACATGCAAGACTAAAATAGAACAGCGCAGTAACTGCAGAGCATTTCCCATTGAGCGGAGTCACAGTTTCCGTTCGGTTTTAAAGGATAAGAGCCTATGATGAATTGGACACGTCCCACAAAAGGGTTATAACCCAAGAGGGGGAATGATGCCAGTGGAGAGTGAGCCTAGAAATCCGTTTGAGGGGATATGGAGTAATGCTCAGCCCAATCAATCCTGTTTTTGTTTTTTTCTTGTCACCTCTCAGGGACTACTTTGTCAAAAAAGCAACCTTGCGATTTCACATGTGACAGGCATTAGACTTTAGCACATTCAGTACATTTAGTCTTTGTTTAAAAAGATGCCAGAGTTGATTCATTTCCCTCCCCCCATGTGTCATTTATTAACATCAAGACTGCAGCTGAACCAGAATACTGGAGTGTAACAGGATTTGTGTTCAGGAGAACTTTACCAGAATTTAAGCTAACATTTTGCAAAAAAAAAAAGACTTTGTGCAGGCAGTTAGTGTTTTTCCTAGCACGGGTTACAGGCCATCCTAGTCTCATCAGGGCTCCCATCAACATACTGCAGAGCCCCCTAGAAGGCATACATTACTCTAAACTCCTGCTGCTGTCAAATGATGCTGATATAAAATCCCCAAGGTGTTTGGGGGTGCTTTTCCACTTGCACTCTGCTACTCTCATGTAAAGCATATGTTATGTATACTCTTATATGTAACAGTATATTGCATATATAGTATACTATAGTATATATAGTTTCAGACATATGTTTGAAAGACAAAATTTTGGATAAATGAAAGAAAGTTACAGTTGTGGTCAGAAGTTTACATAAAGTTACTATAGGATGAGTGTCAAGCTAAGTTTTGGCTTTAATGATTTCTTTGATCTGTTGTTTTTCCAGGGTGGAATGATTGTACAGCATAAATCTTTAGTGACTTTAAAATAAACAACAAGAATTGGGTGGACGAGATTGAAATTATTTTTGGATTTTCTCTTATCTTCCCAGGATACATACACCCCCACTAATATTTGGTTAAATGCACCTCAACCAGACACTTTTGCAAGCCATCCAGAAGCTTCTGGCACAATTTTGGCTGAATATTTGATCACTCTTCTTGGCAGAAGGTGGTGGAGTTCATTTAAATTAGTTGGTTTCCTGTCACCAACCCACAAATTATTTCACAAATTCTCAACAGGGTTGAGGTTGAGGTTGAGGTTGGGGCTTGGGAAGACCATTCTAGAAGGTTAATGTTAGCCTCCTCTATCCTTTCTAAAACCTGTCCTGATGTGTTTGGGATCATTGTCCTGATGGAACACCCAACTGTGCCCAGGTTTCAACCATCTGATAGCTGTTGATTTTAGGTGAAGGTGAAGAATTTGTAGTCGTCCTTCTTCATTATTCTAAACATTGTGTGAAATGTACCAGTACCGTTGTAGTACACTAAAGCACATTTACTTGGTTACACTAAAAGTAAGAGAAAATAAAGGATACATTTTTTGTTTGTTTCTTTGTTTTTATAGGTTTTAATGCAGTGGTTTTACTGATCAAACCCTTCGAGATCAAACTGGGTAATACATGACCCATACACTAAAATGAGTTTGATGTCCCTAACTCTATTTCCTGATATGTTCATGCCCTTCCCTATAATTATATTTTTTATATATTTTTTACATACTACCTGTCATGACATTTGAGCAGATGAAATGTGTGTGTTAGTTACTGTCAGGGGAGTGTGATCTCATTCATTTAATTCTGATTCTGACCTTTTTGAAAAGTCTGATGACATCTTCACCCACGTGCGCCAAACGGACAATGACGTTGTTGTTGTAGATGTCGCTGAGTGTGGCGTGGTCTTTGCTCTCACGTCGGGTTTGATCCAAGACCAAATACCAGCAGTTCACAGTGGAGAGGAGATTTTGATCTTTCCTGAAACAGCGAGAGAAATACTTTGTTAATGAATGAAAGGCCTTCAGGAAATGCACACCAAATGGGATAAAGGCTAACAAGAAAACTTTTAAATGTTCATCTACACGCAAACTAAAGAGGACACCTAAGAGAACGTATGTATGGTCACGACTTTCTTACACCACCCGACATCCATTTTAATCCCGGCTTATTTACTATTTGGTACCGCCTGTGGGCTTCACATATCAGAGATCAAGTGGTCATGGCTCATGTGGTGGGGAATCAGCAAGTAAAGGCAGCATACACATTTGTTGACACACAAACTCAGAAGGCATGCTGGCTGCCTCCCTTGCTTAAGAGGACATGTGAGTTTAATTATCATTACACCAAAGATTTAATGGTGGTATTTTTCTTCTCATTTTGTCTTTAGAGAACACTTTAGCATGACAGCATATAAAAACGCTCTTTGACACTGCTGGATGCACACAGTAAAAATAAAATATCTTTTGCTATCAGCCAATAGCTGACCTGTGCTGGGAATCAGACCAAATTGAGGTTCGTTTCTCCTTTAATGTGTTGTGAAAGGAGAACAGTGAAGTTGGGATGAATTCATTTCACAGTTTGCTTTTCTTTGGGGATGTTAAAAAGGCAATCAATCCGATTTGTAACCACAGAATCCTTTTTGCCACACAACCTGAGCAAAAGGCAGGCTTTGGACATTTAGTCTACCATCACCATTTTCATATCTTCTAAAAAAAACACATTATGAACTAAGATGGACAGCATTAGAAAACTCCCAGTGAATTTAATGTGAAAAGTTGCCCATTTCGTCTTAATTTAATGGGGGACCTAATGCATCATGATTATACCAGCATGCCGCAAAGTGTGTCATTAGTAGAAACCAGCACTAAAACCCCAGGTAGCAAAATAAGTGCTTTAAACAACCATTTCTAATAAGATGATGACCTCAGTTTGTATCAGCAATATGCTGCACTAAAATCTACCCTTTGTAGAGTTATAAAGTCATGCTAGTTACAAGTTTTTACACCCCAAGTCAAGAAATGCCCTCATTTTTTAGAATTAATTCACCCATGGAGAGTGAAATACAAAAGTTTCTTTAAATAAGCAGCCACTGACACGTCACCCAAGACTGAGCACTGATAATTGTACATAGTCATTTTAATTTATTCAAGTGGGTTCCTGCCCAGTACTATTATTTATGAGTCAAACAGCAAGTTATAAACCATCTCTCTTAAGACTCTAGCTTTTAAGTAGACTACATAGAAACCACTCATACTGAATAAGAGTCACAAATAGTGACTCAAAAAAGTGCTAAACATACACATGTGAAAATGTACAGTCATATCGGATGTGTTGCATAATCTCTTCTGTCTCTCAGCGTTACATTCCAGATCATTGCTTATTGCTTACTGCGATCACCAAGTAAAGTTAGAAGCCTTACTAATCCTTCCATGGCTGAAATCCCATGGCAGTGATATATGCTCTTAATACTGTGTAGTATCAAAAATATGACTTTTCTTAAAACACAATGTCTCGTTCAGTTTTCTGTGCAATTGGTTCCAGGAAATAACCCCAAATTGAAGATGGTTTTTCTTGTGGTGGACCCGCTGCACTTTTTCTGATCCACAGCAGCTTCTTCGTTTCCAGTGTGAATCAAAAGTACGGAAGTTATTTTTGACTCTAATCTTGGTTTTGAAGATCACACTGAAAGAGTAGTCCTGACTTGTTTTCTCTCAACTGCTGCAAAACTTTGATCATTTTCATCCATGGAGAATTGTATTTATGCTTTCATTTTCTTTTTGAAGTGAATTATAGCTGTTTTTCTGCCTTGGCGAAGCTCACTCTAATCTTCAGCTAGCGCTCATTTCTGCACTATAACAAAGGAGAAGAAAGGCACTATAGGCCCTCTCCAGCTCCCTCAGTGCATCCAAAACAATGCTCAAATGTAATCTAAGACTGTCCAAAGCCTTTTTTGTTGTGCTATTTTTTAAACTCCTAAGTTGTTTCAGAGGGAAAAAAAATGAACTCTGTCATACACACGAACTGAACATGAACATGTTTCCATTTTCATTGTCTTTTCTTGTCCAAGGCGTGAACACTACATTGTTTCAGTATCATTCATAATCAATATTATACACTGACTGGCCTTTTTATATGGTACACTTTGCTAGTACTGTGTTGAACGTGTTTTTTGTCTTCATAACTTCCTTGATTCTTCAAGGCATAGATTCAACATGGTGCTGGAAAAATTCCTCCGAAATTTTTGGTCCATATTGACATGATAGCGCGATATCCTGGTGGAAGTAGCCATCAGAAGATGGTAAATGGACTGGTTGTTATGTGGCGCTCTTCTACTCTGAGCACTCAAAGTGCTTTACACAATTTGCCTCATTCACCCATTCACACAAGCACTTTTTGCTATGCTTTTTCTATCCAAGTTCTTTCTATCTAACATTCACAAACATTCATACTCTGATGGATGCATTGGAAAGCAACTTGGGGTTAGTATCTTGCCCAAGGATATTTGGCATGCAGACTGGAGCAGCCAGGAACCGATTAGTAGATGACCTGCACTTCCTCCTGAGCGACAGCCACCCCACATGGGCATAAAGGGTGCTAAAGGGAAAAAACCTGACCCTACTATCCAAGTGCCAAAGCCACAATCAAGACTCACTGGTTCGTTAGCCCAGGCAATGTTTCTGATCTTACACTTCTGTGCCAATCTTCAGCGACACCTTACTGCTTTATATTTTTTATATTATTATTATTATTGAAATGTGCACAATCATATGTAAAAATACTAAGCCTGAGGTCCAAGCTCTGTATAAATCCACAGTGTTTCACTGCATTTTCTTTCTATCCAGATATGCATTCACTGCATTGACAGTGTGTTTGAGATCATTTTCATCCTGAAAAATGAAGGTGTTGGCACTTTCCAAAATCAGACTGTACTTTTCTGCATTAATAATTCCATCAATATTAACTAGCTGAAATGCATGACAGAGTCCACCATTTTTTACTTGTGTTTTTTGATGGATGTAGTCACTCACTTTTTACCTCTCTGCTGATCTCCTCTGTACATACTTACTATGATTTGAACTACTATTCCATATGATCTGTTGCTACTGATTTTCAGTCCAGTACTTATGTAATTAGGCATATATCAACCGTTCCCACCTGTTTCCCTTTCTTAAGAATGGCATCTTGACAGCCACAAATCCACTGAGAATATTTCTGATGAGGATTCAGTGAACACTTGATGTGTGGTTCTAAAGGTAATTTTGAGTGCTGGTTTTCAGCTTTTTCTTTTTGCTTTTCTTTTCATCCTGTAACTCTTTGAAAAGAACATGAACAGGCTATCCTTTCCCTATAGGCACTCCTTTCAAGCAGAGCAGTTGTTTGATCCAGGACATGAGATGGTGCTGACCTGACTGCAAATGTTTGGCTGTTGGCTGCTCGTCAAGTTTTCATGACAGTTTATGTGGAATTGTTGTACAACTATAACGAGTACAACAATACTTGTTTCACAATATCTTTAGGAGAATGCAACCCTCATATGAATTACAGTCTAGTGACAATGAAGCACACAGTGCACCTACTAACTGCTACAAACTACATCAAAAACAGCGTTTTGAAACATAGAACGATTTGAATTTTCTCACAAATGGCACTTTGGTATAGGAGGTTTTGAAAATGTTCCCTGATGTTCTCCTGATAGCTCTTTTAGTAGCTGCAAATTAAAATATGAAAGGAGGACTGATAAGAAAAAAGTGGGCAATAAGTTTTCGCTGTTTGAAATAAACTATCAAAGTGAGAGTGCAGCGCTTGTTCTAAGACTCCAACAGAGAGGACCACACAGTATTAATAATGACTGCGACTTCACCCAGTCATTTCAGTGGAGTCTACAAGTAAGGAATCCAGCTTTTGACAGACAGCTATAGTGATAACAATATATTGTGACAGGGGGAAATCTGGGACAGTGGGATGAGAGAAGCCATGAGAGGTCTTTTTTTTTTCCCTAATAGGGGTCTCCCTTTGAGGGTATGCTCCATTTATCAATGTGTCAGTGGTGGAGCTCTCTACCATGATTACGCTTCCTGTCCAATTGGCTGGAGAGACTGAAAGAGAGCTGGAAAGACCTCTCCTGAATAAACCAACGAGTTAGTTATGCCTGACTTACACAGCTAGGTCACATGAATGGATTCCTATGCTGTAATTTCCTACATTGCTAATCATTACTAATATTAAATTATTAAACTAATATTAAAGACAGATAGTCTTTAATTTGTCAAATTAAGTTAAGGCACCTATTTTCTGTATTTTTAACTGTTATTTTAAAAATCTAGTTTGATTTTTTATTTTTGTTTTTTATTAATTGCTTAATTGCTAAACAAACAAACAAACAATTATAACTGTGATTTTCAGAAAACATAAGTATTCTGTTTTTTGGCTAGGACTTCTATAGAACTAAATGGCAATGGGCAGCATACACAATCAGAACTACAGCTCTCGATCTCAAAGTCAAGAGTCTGTTGCAGGCTGGTTTGAACAGAGAGGAAGTGGCTTCTCAGCACACTGCAGGGTATGTTTGTTTCATCACCAGTGATATCCCACATACAAACAGCTCAAGCCATTTAACCAAACCCGAGTAAAATAACCCCTATTGTCTGGTTCTTTAGATTTCTAAATGAAGCTGTGATTTATTTTCTGCATCCATTGAGAAAATATGAGTGTCTGAGTAGCACTCTGGCATGAAGAAGCTGTTCGAGAATGGAAATGAAATGACAGCCACAGAGAAAAGAAAGGGGGGTGGTGGTAAAGAGTCTGACCTAGTTGGAAAAAACACAGCAGCCTGAGGCCACAAGCTTCCTTGGCCCTGGCTTCATTTCAGGTCATTTCTTCTGCTTTCATCCCCCCTCTGTTTCTTTTTTTTAATTTTGTGTTTATCCCTTCTCTCTTTTTCCTTTGTCTCCGTTTTAACTGTCTGTGTAGCGATCAGCATAAAATATGTGGCGGTTGTTTACCAGTCAGACACATTGGATACAAATGTTCCACTGTGTAAAAGTCTTTGGCTAGACTCACTTGAAGTGCTGGTGCTCTCTGGAGGAGCGGATCTTGGAGGAGTAGCGCTCAGCCAGTTTGTCCAGGCCTCTGGAGTACTCAAGCTGGAGCTCGGCCTTTCGGCGGAAGAACTCCTGGAGGTCCTGCAGCAGCTGCAGCCGGGACTCGGACTGCTGCTCCAGACAGCGGAACTGCTCCACCAGCTGGTTACGGATCTCTGCATATCAAAAAGGGAGACGTTCAGAATAAATACCGCCTCTCTGGGGGATCAGGCTTGCATGCTGGGCCTTACTTCTGTCTGCCAAACAGGGCTGCAGGTCAACATTAAACCCACAATCTTTCCACAGTGGATTGAGCAAAGCATGTAAATACAAATATGTACGGATACAATCAAGCTAGCGCAGGCACTAATAAAAGAGCAAAGTCGTCACAATTGGATAAAACCGGACGTCAAACTGTATTTGTCTGCTGTCTACATGCGTTTGTGCGTGTGGTGAGTGAGGTGGTGGGGGGACCAAATGCTGGGGTAGCACACGTGCATATGAGATGCAAGCCTGATGATTACAGCAGACAGCAGAGAAAATATAAAATAGGTCAGCTTCTCAAAATGCATTGTGCTGAGCGAGCCTTAAGAGAAGTTTGACTTGAAAAAACAAATCGTAGGCATTCTTACAATTATAAGATTACTGTGGTTTCTTTGCATGACATCTGGAAAGTCTGATTCTGTTCATTGAAAATGAGAATTGGGGATAAATGTGTTTCAGTCCTTTTTTTAAAATACAGCTGGGACAATATTGCATATTTTATAGAGGAGGAATATTAGTACAAGCTTTATATTGAGTATGCCAGTCAATTTCCAGGAGATATTCAGACATGTTTTTCTACTCTAAAGCTAATATAATTATTTACCTTCCTGAACTTCTTCTCTGTGGCCATATTTTAACGACTTACTCCCACCACAACCAGACAGTCCCTACTGGTATTCCAACTGGTTATTCCTGAATACCTCTGGGATTTCAGGTAATAAAAACATCAAATAAAAACAATAAAATCCCCTTTACAGTCTTACATTAACACTAAAAAGGAAAACAAATCACATTCTATGTCTTCCACGTACAGTTTATAGCGAGGCTATCATAAATCCGAAGGTTAAGAGGCTGCTGACTGTGAACCATATATCATGTCAGGGCTGAGGGCTGTGTTTAAATACCCTGCTACTGCCAATGTGCATACAAAAAAAGCAGCAAGCATCCATAGGAGTTGGCTAGAACGGATGCTGAAAACAATAAACAGCTCTTATGTAGCACTTTTATGTTTCGTTAAATGTTAATCATAGCCTCCTTGTAACTATCACTCTGTATTGCAGAATTTTGCTGAGGAAATGTTTAGTGCTGCATAATTTTGCTGAAAGAAAATAAACAACCATGTTAACTTCCTGCCCAGCCTTCTCCTACATTACCACAGATCTCAGAGAGAGCAGTAGTTATTTTACCATGCACCATGCTGAACTGAATCACTGGTAAAGTTACATCTCTGGATTAATCAGTCATAGAACTACAAAGGGGGCGGGGTAAACAAAGCTTCTCTTTGTACAAGACAACAAGATACAGCTGAGATGGCTGAAGATTCCACTATGACAGACTGTTACAACCATGCATAAGATGCTGAGCACTGAAAGACACTTTGTATAAATTTATCAATGGAAAAGATTGCTCAGGAGAAGAAAAGGCCATTTGTTAGCATCTAAATGGTGCTCCTGTATCTAGAATAAAAGGTTTTTATTTTATTTTTTTAATCCTCCCCCAAACAACTGTGTGCGAAAATGTGAATGAGTGAGCGAGAGTGAGAAAATCTGTGTAAATATGTAGTCCCTTGCTATCTGGAGATGTACCCCTCATGGTCCCCACAGTTGCCCAGTTGCCTGGTTACATGCCTCTGGAGGCATTTCAATGAGAGCAGGCCAGTTCCCTGTTCTGACAGTCGCAGCAGTCAGTCTGTTTAGCATAATGGCCAAGGACAAGGGCAACTTACTCTGCTTCGAAATACTCAACAAACAGCCTGTGATGATGAATGAGACAGCAATCGGGTTCAGAACAGAAGGAATGGTTATGTGCTAAAATAGACCACTGAACAGCACAATTTGTGGGCCTCTGTGACTGAAATAATTTTAATCGTACGGGGAGAGTTTAAAAGAGTGAGCAAACAATATAATGAGTTGATGTAAATTGATTTCACTGCACAAATTTCTAAGGGAAACATCAAACAGACTTGTGATATTTGCACTTGCTCTCCTGTGAGCATGTTATTTTTAGAACTTAAACTGTTACTAGGGACTGTGCAATACTGCAGTACTTTCGATGAATCATTCAAGCTTTTGCAGTGTAATGCATAATTACACAGAGCTAGCAAGGAGTTCAAGTGAATTATATACATAGAAAAAAGCATCAAAAGCTCTCGAAATCTGACCCTTTTCTATCTTTTTACTGGTGACACAAGAGCCATAAAATACTGAGCCACACATGCTATACCGGTTCCTCTGCATGAGAACAGTATGCAGCCGAAGTGAATACAATGTTCCACACCTACAGGCTTGTGGAAATTCACTAATAGGACATTTGTAGCTTTTTCCCTTCTAAACCATATGGTTAACATCCAGGGACGCAGCGGTAACTTTACCAAGCATTTTCAGCAAAAAATAATTGCTTACAGAGACTTAGATGGTAACCCTGAAGCTTAATTAAATAAAGAGAACTTGTATAATTGCTTGCATCATAGAGGAATTACAGAGTACACAGACAGCAAACCCAACCTGAATTTGGGGGCATCTTTGCTTGTTGCCTTGTAGCTCCACAAATTATTCCTAATTTATGGTATCGCAATTGTGTCCATTTGTTTATGTATTTGCCTTCCAAGATGGGGTTTTTAAACAATGCAGACTTGCTCCCCAGCAGTCCTCCAAAATCCCAACTGCACAGTGCTTAATGTGCATGATACTGTGAATCAGTTGAATGGAGAAATTATGGGTTAGCGGTGGTAGGTAGTGGTGGTGGTGGCAGCTTCAGACACCCTGTCTACCTGGCTGTGTTAAAAATTTGGAACCCAACCGGTCTGTGGGCTCTTGCTTGAGCTACTGAGGGCTGAATTGAAACTGAGTGTTACAAACAATTAAAGTTGTCCACTGCAACTGCTGGCTATATTTTTCATACTGTATTTTTTGCACCACTGGTGCAACTGGAGCACAGTTGTGGTGTGGTAGGAGACAATGGACACAACCGTAATAGCATAAGTATAGCAGAATGCTTATTGGCTAACATGTGGCCCAGAACAAGGACCGACATTTGGGGGCAACATCATATATATATATATATATATATATATATATATAGTATGGAAATTATAGACAGTGCCTACAGTGGACACTTTGTTGTTTTTAACACTTGTTTTCACTTCAGCTCTTTGTATGTTAAACTTCGGCCTTCTCTGTTGCTGACCAACAACAGCACGTGCAGGAGTAGCTCACAGACTGGTTGTAACACATTTTTTGTCACTGCCCCCATCTGACAACAGACGCTCTGTGCAGGTAGGCAGGCACTGGCATGAAATGCCAATGCACAACCACAGCTGAACCATAATTTCCCCCTTTTTGAGCTCCTGCATCACTGCAGAATAAATGAACAAATATCCCACAGTCACTGCCACCCTCATATCCCATTCAAGCTAGCCTAGTACAGTTACTGCGATGGCCAGCAGCAATCTCTGAGGTTAGCTAGCCATGCATGGCTAGTCATACAAAGTCTAACCCAGAGTGACACGTTGACATAATTTGGTACAAATCAAGGTTGTGTTCTGTGAACACGTGTCTTCTAAATGTAATAATAGCTATGGCATGACTCTATAATCTATTTGCTTGAGTTTTCATTACCTCTTCTCTCATACCACGAATATGTTTCTAACAAGGGAAGAACCACAGTTTGTGCAGCCAAAGGCCAGGAAACATCAGAATTCCAAGCAATTTTCACTTTAAACTGGGTAACAGCTCAACCGTCAGCACAGCATTTAATACATGATACCAACAAACAGGCAACAAAGATATTGTTTCACTGTAGCGATGCAGTGCTGACACTTTGAGAAAGCATCATTCTGTGCATTCTTTCAATTTGATGAATACCCAGAAGGGGGTATGTCTGGATGTTCCCCATGGAATGCATATCTGCAGTGAATATGAGGTCAGTAAGAGAGCTTATACTAATACCTGTGTGGTTAAAAATGCATTGCCAGTAAACAAAAATGTCACAAGCATTTTCATTTCATACTACTCTACTCTGCTTTTTATTCCGTAGTAGCATAGCAACAGCACATCTTGCAAAGGTTTTGTGTTATAGACTATTACAGCGATTAGTGCATAAGACTCCAAACTGCTCAAATTGCATTAAAGATAATGGGCTTTACAACTAGAGGTCGAGAATGACGCATGACAGGGGCATCCCCTCATTTAATTGTGTTTTAGTGTCAGATTAGACAGAAGCCTAGAGACACTTCAGGGTGCTCAACTACACACTCTATAACAACAACATTCCGCTGAATAAGGAAATACTATAAACAGCAGAAATATTTAATAATAATGATAATTTTATAACACAAAGCAGCATCTTGTCCTGCGGAGTGTCAACAATGAAAGTGAAGGTGTGATCTCAAAACACAAACTCCCACCTAAATTGTAACTGAGACCTGACCGTCTGCTGAAATGTGGCATGTTGAAAAATGCCACAAAGTGCATTAGGCGTGTGTGTTGAACTGCTGTGCAATCAGCAATTCGGCATTATTAGAGGCCAGTGTCAGTGTCAGAATAAAGCTCCCACAGCTCCGAACCGATCCAAGCTCAGTTTGCAAATGAGCTTAAGATGTCAGCTTAAAAGCTTTTCCTGAAATCGAGACGATGGCGCTCTAACAGCTGCGGAGCTGATGTGTAGAGCGGAGGAAGAGCGTGTGAATACGAGTGCAGGAGTCAAACAAACAAACAAAGATAGTGACAAGGAGAAACTCCACCACACCTCTGACTGAAAATGCTTATCATACTCTTCATTCCAGACACATGCTAATAAGCTCTTGACATTTCCATGTAGAACAGCAATGAGGTCTAATGTGTGTATATAACAAGAAGCATTCTGTGTCAAATTTTGGGCCGATACCAGCATTTAAGATAAGATCTTAAGTGATAACCAGTGCAGATGATTGTGTTTGTTTATTTTGTTTTCCTTTCTGTAACGCATAAAGAAATATTCATTATGAAAAATAATGTGTCTTTATCACACTGTCTTTAAGCATTTTGTCACCAAATAAAATAAACAACAACAAGAAATCCTGGTCTGAACATATAATATTGGCCAGTATTGTTAGCCAAAATGTTAATAAGCATCCAATAAGTCAGCTAACCACTACTGATGTCGTAAAGCTGATAAATTGCCACATTCCTAGTATATAATGATAATGTTATGAAAACTAATGAGTTTAATGTCTGATGGGGTCCAGTGTGAAATTATTTATGAAAACATTCATTTGGTTAAACACCAGTTAATGCTGTCAAAGTAGTCCTTATATCAAGATATTTTTTAAAAAAAAATCAGTTGCCTATAACAATCACAGTTTAACATTTCAAACAAAGAGGAAATGATGAAAAAAATCAATGTTGGACTTAGTTTAGGTTTAATTCTGGCAAAAAAGGAAGACTGGAGTTCAGGTATAGAAAAAAGTGGTTTTGTGAATATGTGTGACAGGGTGAGTGGGGCTTGTAGTGTAAGCTTAGATATTTGCTCCTTTCAGCAAACCATCTGCTATCTCTAACTTACTGTATGGATTTCAAAGTACTACTGATCGTCTAATCTAAATGTCATCAAAGTAAGTGCAGTGAGGCCTATAATTACACTATCTGTCCATCCAACCATTTTTTTCCACTTATCTAATTCTGGGTTGTGGGTGTTGGGCCTATCCCACATTCATGGGGTGAGAGGCAGGCTACAAGCTGGACAGGTCGTGAGTCAATCTGTCGCATGGCTAACACAGAGAGACATTCATGCTCACATTCACACCTATGGTCAATTTAGTATCACACATTAACCTAACCGCATGCTTGACTTTGGACTGTGAGGAAGCCAGCGAACCTGGAGAGAACCCACACAGACACAGGGGAAACTCCACACGCCAAGGCCCCACGCTGGATTTAAATCCAGGACCTTCTTGCTGTGAGGCAAAAGTGCTTAGCTCCGCACTGCCTTGTCGTATAACCAAAATAGTCAGGCTTATTTTGGTGCTGCAGTGACAGAACAATGGCTGCTACTGGACAATGTCTGTGCAGTATGACAAGTTAATTAGCTAAAGTATAGCCTGTAGTTAATATTTATGAAACCAGACCCAAACTGAAATGACTTACTAGGTTTGCACATATTTATCTGCCAAGCATTAGTATCTCAGTTCAATTTGTTATTTTTTTATTTTTTTGTCAGTGGACTGATCAACTAGTTGAATGACCTTTCCAGTTCTACCTAGTTTGAAAAATATCAACGTATGGTACAACGAAGCTACCCTATCTTTGCGGTAGCCTTACATTAAACTACTTCCCTGGTAGCTGATGCACCAAGCCTTAAGACCTAGTACTGTCTGAAGTCATCTCTAAATGGCTGGGAGGATATCCCACCCATTTACAACCTGCACTGCCTGCTCCAATCCACCATCAGTGTTCCTGCCTCTCCTCTCTCTCTTTCTCTCTCTGGGTGGTTTAGCCAGTCACATATTTAGTGGCAGACAGTGAAATCCTTTCATGGTTCATAATTCATACAGACAGCATACATTATTTATGGACTTTCTGAACTGTTGGCTGTGTGACCTTCTTGAGCAATCACTCCTTATCCTTACAGTGTGACGGGAAAACTCACTCATAAATACACTGCGCTTTAATGATAAAGACTAACACCATATCATTTAATTTTGGCTTTTTACTAGATATATTTGCATGTTTAAATGAATACATGTGGGAAAATCCCAGGTTACCTGATTGGTGGAACTATAAGAAAAGAAAAAAAATCTAAAACAAAAAAACAAAACAAAAAAACAGCTTCACTTTTAAACAAATCATGACGGTCTAATAGGTGGCACATATATACACAGGACTAGGCATGCCACAACCCTGAGACTTATCTCCGGCAACACAGATACCGGTTAACCCAAGGTAATTTCAAGTAATAACCTCACCCCAGATGGACAACTGGAGTTAACGCTTGAATGCCATGAACTAAAAGACATTTTTTTTCCCGGTGAAAACAAATGAGTCGCATACAGCTACACAATCTGTCCCTGCACACTGAAGCCAAATAAAGCTTGTGGTAAAGTTACGCAATTGTGCCTTCACACAGACAATAACAATACGCTCGGGCCTGCACGTTACCAACCTTTCACTTGGGTCTCATATTCGGCAATAATCTCTTTGTCCTTCTTGACTTTCGCCTGAGATGACATTTTTGGGGAGAACAGATTGTGCAATCCTCAGGCAGGAATCTCAGTAGCCACGATGCAGCGTTAGCCCTTGTGCAGTGCTCTCCATATAGCACAGCAACAATCAGACGTGAATCATCGCCCGCTTGACACGCACAACTTCGGAGATTAAACGCACTTGAGGTTTTGGATGTGGCTGCGCTGCGTTCAGGGCGACGTCGATCTAAAAGTGCATAATTATTCTCTCCGTCCCCAGCCCCTCCTCTTCAGCAACACTCCTCGGTGAATCGCAAAGCGGTCCCCCTTTTTTATTTACATTTCATAAAGCCTCGAAAAGGAAACCTAGCAGTCCCAGTGATAATAGCAGGGAGCTCCTTCTGCACAACGCGTCCAGACTGCCCTTTTTCACCCCTTCTCGCTCTCTCTGCAAGTTCAATGCTGCAGCAAAAAAGGCTGAATGGATGTGAAAGTCAACCCGAGGCTCCTCCTCCTCCAGCTCCCTCCCTTCGTCCCTCACCACTTTTCTTTTCACGGATGATTTAAGATTCCTGTGTGTGAACCGAAAAGCCTTTGCCAATAACAGAGATGATGTCTGGAGCTGAGGGGAATATTGTTTGTGGATGATCGGGATTTAACTGATCTGTTTCGAGAGCATCAGCGGCGTAAACCTGACTGCAGAGCACAGGAACAGAGGGAGTAGCGTGGATTAATCAGATGTAATTATGCTTAAACCAATTTACTTATAGCTCCGGTGGTGAACAAAGAATTGTCATTGCAAATATTCTTAGCCTAAACATTAAGGAAAATACACGTTATATACACAATGTATGTAGAGGACCAGTAGGATTGTAACTGAGTACATTTACTCGAGTGGTTTACTGAAGTACGGCTTTAAAGTACTTGTATTTTATTTATTTATTAAGTATTTTTTATACTACTTCCTGCTTGTAATTCACTATATTTTAGATGCACTTATTGCATTATTATTAGCATCTATTTGAACCCTTTCGTTTCTTATTATTTAGCAGATTAATGACATTGTTGGACTTCACACAGAGACTATTTTTGATAAAGTATTTTTGATAAAGTTTATAGTTAGAGCTGGAGTCAGGTGACCCTGAATCCTTCCTTCATTATGCTGCAGTAGCCTTAGACTGCTGGAATGCTTCCCATGATGCACTGAGCATTTCTTCTTTACCCAACTCTCATGTTTATACCACTATTACAAAACAGGATTCTTATTTATTAAGCTCTGTTTTCTCTTCCACAGTGTCGCTTTTGTCCTGTCCTCCTCTGCACTCTTCTTTTTCCCTTCACACCCAACCGGTCACGACAGATGGCTCCCAGAGCCCGGTTCTGGGAGGTTTCTTCCTGTGAAAGAGGAGTTTTTCCTTCCCACTATCACCACATTTTTTGTTTATAGGGAGTTCCCTGATAGTTTGAGTTTTCTCTCATATATTGTAAGGTCTTTACCCTACAGTGTAACGTGCCTTGTGAATTGACACTATTTAAATATAAATTGAACTGAAGTGAAAAATTAAATTATTATACATTAGGCTACCCATTTTTCTATAAGCAATTAAAACAATCAACAAATAAAACACTAAAAATAATAATATAATATAATACAATGTACATGATTCTGAAAGGTGGCATTGTATATGGTATCTTTACTTTTGGCAGTTCGAATGTATTATGATTATACAACTTGTGCACTACTTAAGGTGCTCAAGTACAATTTACTAGCTGGGCCCACGTCCTCATTTTAGGTTTGACAGCGTTTTAGTAGATAAAGGTGAATGGCTTGGACATGAATCGAGCTGCAGTTTGGGGAAGGCCTCGAAGGGGACTGGTGGCGGCTCCCGGGCGTAGCAGATCCCCATGTACTAAATAGAAGTGAAGAAGTTAAAGAATTGAAAAGGGAAGGGAGGTTGGGGCACGTAAACGAGAATGAACAGCTTGTAGAACTGGGGGAACATATATAGATAAGAACCGTAAGGAGCGTGTTTGGAGGGGTGGTCCCGCTCCTGAAATTCCAATACTTTATCTCCAATTATAACTTTTAGCTAAGTTAAAGTATTTATTCTACTTTGCAAAACAATTATCCAACACAAAATTTAATTTAAAGTCTTGTGCACCACTTTTATAACTGATGTAATAGAACATGTTGTGCAGCCTGAAAATCACACCCAATGTTTGCTACATGTATGAGCATTTTCTTATGAAATACTCTGACTTCCTGTAGCCACCTCCTTTAAAAAAAATCCAGGTTCATAGGATTATAATTTCTGAATCTCAGTAAAAAAAAAAAAAAAAGAAAAAGAAAAAAAGTCCTGTGTCATTTTGGAGCAGCTGCAATAAAACGTGTGTGTCTTTGTTATGAGAAAAACTATATAGAAACAACTTTGATAGGATTTCATCAGTTTGGGGGAACTCGGAAGTGACAGAGTTAAAAATGTAATGTCGAAAAAGCTCCAACATTTTGCCATAATACTGACTTTCTACTCGCGCAACACAACAATGTTCTTCTGCTTGGACATGTCTCAGTATTAGGAATCTAACTCTGCTCACTCAGCTCACTGGTTTCTGTTGTGTGGGAGCCACAGTGAGCTCATTGCAATATTTTTGTCATTAGTGTGCACCCATGGCATCTATTCGTAGTTATGTAGGTACAAGTGTGGGTGTTTTTGACATAAAATATTTGGAGGAGCAAATATTTGATCTTCTTTCAAACGGTGCCTACAGACTGTGTCACTCAAAAAGAAAAAGAAAATGTCAACAGATTTTCTGTTTTTATTTAGTTCTATCATTTAAGCCAATAAAAACATGACTGCCATGTGAAAAAGTATATTCATACCTCAGTATTTATCACACCTTTAAATCCATAGAATTAGAACCATGGATCCTTCATTTGGTGCCAATGATTAAAAGCTTCTTAAAGATTGACAGGTGAAACAAGTCTTATTAAAATCTTTTACATATAAGGGTTGGTATTCATTTAGAAACTGAAGTGTGTAGAATCATCGTGGCACTATCTAAAGAGCTTCACAGAAAAAATTGGTAACATATAGTTCTGGCAAAGGAATTTTAAAAAAGTCAAATTTTAAATAGACCGAGCTGTACTATTAAAATTAAACATCTACAAGTGGTGCTCATTTCTACCCCAGCAAATTCAACCCAAGTGAGGAGTGTTTGATGCAGAAACAAGTCTCCAATAACAAGAAAATTCATCACAGGATCAGCAGGTGACAACTGTTGGTGTCAAAGTGATTTTGGCTACAATCAGAAAGCGACTGCAGAAATGTGACCTGCATGGGTGGTGTGCTTGGAAAAAGGCTTTGTTGGCTAAAAATATCATCAGAGACCAGCTACATTTGCCAATAAACGTATCTGTAAAGACCAGGTCTGTTGGAATAATGTGCTCGGGACAGACAAATCAAAGATAGTGTTGTTTGGCTACAGTAACAGCAAACATGTCTGGGTAACAACCAAAGGCAGATTTTTAGGAGAATAACCTCAGTTCACTTGTGAAGCATAGCCGTGACTATGTAACAGTCTGGGTTTGCTCCCCTGCCTCAAGGATTGAGCAGTTGCAGCCCTTGATTCATCTGTCTGAATCACAGCAAAGAGTGCTTAAAGATAATGTGAGGCCATCTGTCCAAAAGATGAGACACTAGTGAATCCGCCAAAGAATGGCTCAAAAAGAAGAAGAAATGCTGGATTATGTGGCAAGACTAGTGGCCTAGTCAAAGCCCACATTTGACTCCAGCTGAGATGTTGTGGGAGGAATTGGAAACAAGCAGTAAATGCAAGTAAACCCCCAAACATTTTGCATGTGACAGATTTTAACATAGAAGAGCATTCAAAAATTTTAGAACTGATGTCAGAGTCTGGGAAATTATGCAGAACAGTACAAGAACTTGTTGTCGCCCAAGGAAATAATACTGAGGTTTCTGAGACCAAGCAGATCCTGTCTTTTCCACTTGAATTTTACATCTATTGTTCCTTATGGTTGCATTCAAGTGCAACATCTCTATCTGAACAGATCAGATCCAGAATTTTTATTTATCTGAGTTTAATTATTCAAATAAATCAAAACAGAGTCTCCATGTGCTGACCTTTTTTTTTTTTTTTTTTTTTTTTTTTTTTTTTTTGCATTATCAGTCTTGAAGTGTCAACAAAACAAGCTTATTCATACTTTGGTTGTAATTGGTGGAAGTTGGGCTATAAGAAAAGCCTTCTGGTCTAACTAAATATAGTGTGCACTACAGCATTAACACTGATGGAACATTTCCCCAGAGAAAGTGTGTCGCTGTGCTCTGCATTTCCCCTATGCGAAGTGCATTTCATACAGTTTGCTGGCACCTTCTGTCAAATGACTTCCTGTATGATCTCAAGTGCAAATGTGTGCAACGTCTTTGATCTTTAACTCTCCCAAAATGTGTTTTTGTCTCAGAGCAATGTAAAGGGGTGTGTAGGACAGGGATAATTGGGCCTGTGAAAAAATTGCATTTTGGTATGTGACAAGAGATCCCCATCTGCCTTTGCACTAAATTTTGGGGGAAATCTGCAAGACTAGTGGCTAGTGACTAGTGGCTCTTGGTGGAAAGCCCCTGAGAAATCTGCAGTCCCTATCATGCAATCTTAACAATCGCAATTTCTAATTTTCTGTGGAAATGTTACTCACCAATTCATGGCCTTGACTGCGTACCTGATAAAAGTTGGGGTGGGTTTGAAAATAATGTGAAAAACTTGTGTCTAACTCAGCTAAGGAAACTTTAACGACATCCAGATCTTTATAGGAAAAATAATCATCCAGTGCTCCACCAAGAAAAAATTAAGGTCCTTCAGGAAGCTAATAAAGATGGCTTATTGACTCAATATATGATTAATGCTTAATTAAGACTAAAGTTTCCCCAATCACCCCCCACCCCAGTACCAAAGCAGTACAATTCCAGTACAGCTTCGGTACTGGAATTGGTAATTACCAACATCATGTTTTATGTTTCTGTAATGGCTAATCCACCAGTATGTGGAAGCTCTTTAACTGAAATAACGGTTTTAACACTCAGCTATAATGTTTGTCGTTATCCATGAATTTTCACATTATTATTTTTTGATTAGATTGCCAAACTACACTTGTTTACTTGCACCTCTGAACAGGAAAAAGTATTTTTAGTGGTTGAACAATACGCGAGATTTGCTCAAATTTGGGGAAAAACAAAAAGTCGAATTCAGTTCTGTGAATTCACTATTTTTTTGGTTTTAAATGTGGTTTTGACAGATTTGTAAAATATTAGTGTTTTCTTATTTTTAAATAGCACTTGACTTATTACATTGCATCACAACATTAAGACTCTAATGCCAAGTTTATGCCCACTGTGGGTTTAACAAATAATTAAGTTGTAAGAGTTATTTGCAAACAGGTATTTTTTGTAAATAACTCCCGGTTTGTAGATTCACTTCAGGATTTTTCACAAGAAGTTCCTTTTCTTGATCGAAGCACATTTACATAGACAAGAGTATTTTGTTTCTTTTTTTGTTTTTGTTTTGTTTCCCTTTATACATTTTTTTTGAACATAACTTTATTTTGGTGTATGATAAGGTATTCTGCTGAGGTCATTATGGAAGCAACACGAATGCATCTTTGTTTTTATAGCTTCATTCACAGTGATTCAAATTTGATCATTCGTGGATATTACACTTAAATGTTGGCCAACAGGTACTGAAGCTTTGTGTTGATTCTCCTGCCCCGTGTGAGAAGGACGCGCACAATGCCACTGATGAAAGGCAAATCTATGACACCCTCTGCTGGTATACAGTTTAATAAGCAAGCAACAAATTACCAGCTACCAGTGCCATTATTTCTGTATAATTAATTAGATTCACCAGTTCAAAAGTGACGTTTTTCTTGCTGAAATCTTTAAAATATATTTTTTAAGTTGTCATTTAGTAGTAAAATGATAGTAACATCACGTCGCCGAGAAAAGAAAAAAAAACATACCTGAGCCATCTAATTCCAAAACAGGTCATTAATCATTGGTTTCGGTACACAAACACGTCATCAATAAAAACCACTTGTTTCTGTGACTCTCCGTAAGTCATCCAAAGAAAGCTAAAAATAAACGTTTCTCAATACCAAAGGGGAACTGGACTATGTCGTTGCTAACCTTAACTTAATGACATCCTCTTTAAAGTATGCTTCTTTTCATCACCTTGCAACCACGGCCTGCTTTGTCTCGGTGATGTCACTGCTATGAAATGTACGGACAAGCGGCTTTTCTTTGAAAGCGACACTGTCAAGCTGCAGTCTCTGTAAGGTCTAACTACATTTGAGCCGAGCTCCTCGGAGTAAACATGGTTAATTGTCAGGTTAAATCACTTCTGTCTGTGTGAAGTCGGTGAGTGTCTGACACCGTTCATTGTGAGGTAGGCCATTGCGCAAAACTGTTTGTCACCAGCCACACCTTTTCCACGCCTCCCTGAAAAGTGGTAGTTACAGTTAAGCCGAGCTTAAAGATATAAGCGAGTCGCCAGCGGCTATGGACTCAGTGTCCACGGAGCAGCTCGAGTGCCAGACTGTAGAGGAACATGTGGTGGACACTACTGTCAGTCGTTACTGGAGTGCTTATACTAGTTCTCCGTTTCTCCACTCGCAGAAGGTAAGTGTTACAACATGTTGATTTTGCAGATAATAAATTAGTACCAAGGCTTGTTTACTTTGTAAATGCACATTTTGCAAATGTTATAGCTTTACTGATGACTTATTTCTTGAAGTTTGGCGCATTTAATCCTAATCAAAACTGATTAAAAATGAACGAAAAGTAGTAGATATTAGATCACCACTTTAACGCTGTGTCACTAATTGAACATTTAGCATTTGGGATTGCTTTTAACGGCATAATATAGTGTGATATATACTGAAGACGACTTGCCACTTGTCTTTTTAACTAAAGAAATCCAACTTTTTTGCATGGCTTCATGCGAATGCAAACCTGTTGTGTCAGATTCATTTAAAGTGAAAGGAAGCAAACGTTAAAGCGCTTGCGATATGAATTTCCGTGTACCTGTCAGGCGGAGAAATGAGCCTCCTCTGGACAACGGTTGGATTCCATGGTTGGGACATGCCATTGAGTTTGGGAAAGATGCTGCACAGTTTTTGGCCCGGATGAAAGAAAAACATGGAGATATATTCACAGTAAGTTCTGATTAATTAATTAATTAGTGTTTGAATCCAAACATAGGTACTGCAATTTTTTTTTAATCTTAAAAAATATTTTCCTGAACATTTTTGGGACAGGTAAGGTAAACAAACTAACAATCTATCCTCACAGGTGCGTGTTGCTGGTCTCCGTGTGACAGTGCTGTTGGACCCACACTCATTTGATAGTGTGCTGAATGACAGAGATTCCTTTGATTTTACCCGGATCAGAAACCAGGTCATACAAAAGGTGTTCAGTCTGCAGCTGAAAAGCATCGAGCCTACATTGGAGAGGAAATGGATGGAACAGTAATAAATACCTTTTTATCGACTTTATAAGTAACAAAATGATATGACTGAAATCAGTGTTGCAAATCTTAATACTATCTTTAATTTGCATTTCTTAGGCATTTTCAAGGTCTCAGTCTTTCCAAGCTCAGAAGCTCCATGAACACTCACCTTCAGACCCTGCTCCTGCATTGCCACAATGGGTCTGCCTCTTCAGAGTGGAAACAAGAAGGACTTTTTGACCTCTGCTATAGTCTTCTTTTTAGGTAAGGCATAATATTTTAACCTAGCAAAAATACTGCATGTAATCTTTAAAAAAGAATATGATAAACCTGGTGGCATTCTTATGCTTTTACCTGTGACAAACAAGAAGACTTTTTACCCTTTTTGTTGTTGTTATCAGGGCTGGATATCTAACATTCTTTAAGAGGACAGACAATGTGGCTGCTGTTTACGAAGAGTTCCGCAAATTTGACAATCTTCTCACCAAACTGGCTCGTGGCTCACTCAGGCGCGGTAAGTTGCACTGCAGCTTAACAAAAATAAAACAGATGGTCGATGGACATATAAACTAAAGTTGCATCCGCGCAGCACCATAATGCAAATTTTTTGATGGTTTGATTACAGAAGAACGCAGAACAGCCAGCTACTCCCAGAAGCGACTGTGGGAGCTGCTGTCCCCGCACGGGCTGAGGGGAGGGTCAGAGTCAAGCACCTGGCAACAAAGTTACTGTGACTTCCTACAACAGGAGGGAATAGATGCAGATATGCAGGAAAAAGCCCTGCTATTACAGCTATGGACCACACAGGTGAGAGCTGTTTAATTGTCTTTATTGTTTCCCGTTCTCACACAAACCATAAACATCCACAAATGCCTTACAATGGCATCAGTGCATAAAAACTTGTCCGCACCCATTGCTTGAATACCATTTCACAGTGTTCAGCTTGCCAACATGAAATGATAGATGCTAGATTCCCCGTGGCCAAGTCACTCAGAGCTACCTGCTTCAACACGTAACTTGAACTGGAGTTGCCATGAATCAGTTTTCCACGTCACTCTGTATTCCTTGAATCTGAAGAATTACATGTGCAAACACTGAGAATGAGTACAGTGTTAGTCAGCTGAAGTTGCTTCCTCTTTTTCTGACAGTTTCAGGCATCATACCAGGCATTTGTGCTGTCAGTCTTTTGTTTTTGTTTCTTTTTTCTTTTCTTTTTTTGGCTAGAGTCCAATTCCTCTGATAATGTTGTTTAACCGCTGTGCATGGATGCAAATCATTTTAAAATGACTCACATGGATACTCTCATGGATACTTTTCTTGCTCTAGTGCAGACCTCTATTTTACACTAACCAGTAACACCAGTATCTTCCACGAAACCTTGCTGAAATGTTATTAATCTTGTTTTAGTGCGCTTTAATATAAAATGTTCCCATTGTTAGCAATATTTACACAGGTGTGACTGTGGGATTTAAGATTTTTCACTAGTTCAGACAAGTCCCAGTGGTGGAGCAATGAGGTCACTACTCACTGCTGCCAGGTGGGGGAGATAGTGAGCTGTATTTGGTCTTTGTTTCTGCTGTTGCTCTATGCTACATTTTAGCTGTAATAGTTTTACCTCATCGTTAACCTGTTATTCTCCCTGGAGAAAGCTTTGTTCACCCTTTAACACAGATGTATGGAATTCTAACAATGATAAACCTATCCCGGCCCCACACTGCAGGCTCTCACACCTGCTGTGCATGTTTGGGAAAGCCCGCCAGTCCCCACGTATATTTCTGCATTATCATGTCTGCTGGGATATTGGAGCACACAGTCTCAGTCTTGAATGGAAACTGGAGCACCACTGCAGAGAATAGAAGGATTAAATGTGAGACTGGCGAGAGGTGCCAGAGTTAAGCTTATACATGTGTTACAGGCAGATTGATGTTTTTTTTCAGTGTAAAGTGTAAATGCTAGGATTTCACTGAAGCCGCCTACATCGTCATGAGTCTTGCACAAGCTGGACGTTGCTGTTCTTTTTCCATTTGCAAGGAATCAATGTTATTGACTGAAACATACACCGATCAGCCGCAACATTAAGACCATTGACAGGTGAAGGGAATAACATCCAGCTTCTCATCACGTCGAAATGTTCTGCTGGGAAACTTTGGGTCACGTCTTTATCACATACAGTACACACAAACACTGATGCTGAACAAGCACACTCTATCAACACTCCCAGTCAGTAATACCTTCTTCTACCAGGACATTGAATACAGCAGTAGTGAAAAATTGGGCATGAATGGGTCAAGGAACATGACAAAGAACCCAAGAAGCTGAATGAAGTTTGCAAGATCCTAACGTGATCACGCATTTACTGGCTGCAGTGAACAAACCTGATTAATGGCGACCCCACCTCCCCACCAACATCCGTGAAACACACCTCAAGGTCCAGTGTTTATAATCTGGTTTGGGTCAGACCTATTTTTGTTGCACAAGATGGGCCTAAACATTATAGCAAATGTGGTTTTATTGCTGTAGCTTATTCAACATCACTTTCACATTTAGTCATATAGTCAAAGCCAATGACTGGCCAGCAAAGCATTTTGGACCGTGAATAGTTGGGAAATGAGTGGTATGGGGGTCATGCTGGTGAGCACTATTACCTCACAGTTAGAAGGCTCCTAGTTGGAATTTCCTGGGTGGTTGGGCCTTTCTGTGTGAAGTTTGTCTGCATTAGTTTTCTCTGGGGATTTCAGTTTCCTCCTATAGTCCAAAGTCATGCTGATTTTGCATATTTGTTTTCTGCCTTTTCCACTACGTTAGCTGGGTCAAACTTGAGCTCCCTGGGATAAGTGGTTGAAAAGATTGATGGATAGATTAATGGGAATAGCTAGATAACAAAAATGACCTACTATCACATTTAATGCTTACTAATTAATCAGTGGTTTAATTTCAGTTTAAAAACTGCACTGGAAAACCCGCTTTGAGTGCAAATGGAAAATTTTTTTTCTTCTCTCTCATCAATTATAATTCACAAAACGACAAGTATTTTTCCTCTAAGAATCTGCAGCTGTTGGGATAGACTCATATTATAACCTGAGGCATTATATAAGGTGATCTGAAGATCTAAGAGGGCAGAAAGACAGTGTGATGTACTTCTAGTCACTTTTGCTCATTTGCCCTGCCTGTCAATGGAGAGTTGACCTGAGATGAGCAGAAGTAAGAACAGCTCCCCTAACCCACAGCAATTACTGTCTGACAGGCTCAGGTGTCTCCCACAGTGGTTGACAGAGGTGCCTACAAAGCATTGGGGTGACATATTGGCTTCTCCTCACATCAGTCATATTCACACTGTAGCAGTACAGAGAAATTAGAGGAAAGTAAATAATAGCCATCATCAAAAGTATCTGTATTTTAGGTATATATTAGCTTTATATGTATGAAATGAATTCTGTTGTGTTTTTCTTATCTGAAACTCGTGTAAAGGTTTGTGCGCGTGCAATGTTTGTTTCAGTGTAATGCTGGACCTGCTGCCTTTTGGCTCCTTGGCTTCCTGCTCACTCACCCAGAGGCCATGGAGGCTGTTAAGTTAGAGATCAGCGGCCTTTCCACTCAGCGGGATACTTCCTCTCAGCAGCCCCAGAACAACCCGCTGGAAGCACACAGCACACCTGTATTTGGTACGTAACAGCTGCTAGCAGCCTTTTCTGTTATTCACTTGAGCCCTTCTGCCTTGGGGTTTAATTGCTCCAGTGGGATGGAAACAAAAGCTCATTTTGAGCTGTTAGAAATAACTGCAGTGTATTGAAACAGTGACAGCAGCCATGGCAGTTTGAACTTTGAACCAATTAAATGTTGATTGCCTTTTTCATATAATCGTATCTGTGCAATGTTTGTTCGTTGCCAAATTACCCCTGAGGGCACCGCTGACTTAACTCACACTGACACCCCTCTGACATCATCCACTCTGCTGTCCTTTCAATTCTGCAGATAGCGTTTTGAGTGAGACCCTACGGCTCACTGCTGCAGTAATGATCAGAAGAGAGGTGGTGCAGGACAAGATCCTGGACATGGCCAATGGGCAGAGGTACCACCTCAGACAAGGGGACAGAGTGTGTCTGTTCCCTTTCCTCAGCCCTCAAATGGACCCACAGATACACCAAGAGCCACAGGTACTTAGTGTGTACATGTGAAGCGCATTAATCTAGAATACGATCAATGCATTAACAGCACCAACATGGGCCCCTCTATAGTAATTATGTTATGGCAAATAAGCTGGCCTCGAGGTGGCATGATTAAACACTGTGACTTAAAACACAGGCATAATACTTCCTCTGGCATAAGCTGGTAAATGCCTACAAATTATTTGTAAAGGACTGGGGCTTGGTTATTTATCAGTGTTCATTCTTATTATTTGTCTTAACTGGTTAGAGGTGAAATGTTATTTTATAGCCACAAAGTCATGCTTGTTTTCATGATATCATAAGATACACAGCTAACAAAGCCCACATGTTTTGCTCTTGACAGACTTTCAAGTACAACCGCTTCCTAAATGAAGATAAGACAGTGAAGGAAAAATTCTACAAGAATGGAAAAAGCCTGAAGTATTACACCATGGCTTGGGGTGCAGGGAAAAACAGCTGCATTGGGAAAGAGTTCGCTGTTTCAACTATTAAACAGTGAGTGTTAAAAATCATTTGTAATATATTTCCATTATTTATCTTAAGTTTAAAAATAATACTTTCATCATCAAAGAGTTCCACCCAATTTCATCCTGATTACTCGTTCTGGCCATCTTCACATAATATCCCCCTTTTATCATTTCAGTCCTGCTTTCATGTTCTCAATCATGAAGTAACAAGCTGTTATGACCTGTATGACAGAGGTGAAGGATATTAGAGAACAGTCACTTGTAACAGCTAGTGTCAGACGTCCTGTACAAATGTTAAAACCGCCTCAGCTGTACTAATATGTCTGAAAAGATATGTCAATGATGAGGGGATTTGTTGCTGTCAGTGTAAACAGTTTTTACCTCTTTTTTTCTCTAGATTTGTCTTCTTGGCCTTGACCAATCTTGATCTAGAGCCGTGTGACCCTGAGGCTAAACTGCCCCCCGTTAACCCCGGTCGTTATGGGTTTGGGATGCTCCAGCCAGACGGAGACCTGCAGGTCCGATACAGACTGAAGAGAACACGGCATCAAACTACTTAATGACATACTGTAACATTATTTATTCTATCTTATATCTGATCAGTCCACCTTAAATTCTATTTAACTTTTTAATTTTTGTAATTTGTATGTTAATAAAAAAAAATTAACGGAAACACTAACCAGCTGATTTTGTCTCATTTTTAATGACTCAGATTTCTTATCTGTGTTCAGAAGTTCTTTTCTCAAGGAAATGCAAATGCAGAAGATGCAAAAAAAACACAACATAACATTAAAGATCAGCGCAACAGCTCGATTATATTGATGTTGTAATGGGTCAGGATTGATGTCACCTTTGAAATTATTAAAATGATTGCGCTGTAGTGCAGTGTAATATTAAGTATTTCACCACACTCTTCAGAGGGGGCCTGACCCCCGCCCGCCCGAAACAGGTTATGGTGGACTGTAAAGCATACTAGCGAAACACTGATCAATCTAGAAGTGATCACATCAGTCACACACCATACACCAATGCCTCACTAGTGCCTAATAACGTAATAAATAGAGCTACAGTGTGTCTCTCCAGCCAGGTGGGAGCTGCGGGTGTGCTTGGCTTTTGTGCACATGCACATTTACGCGTCTTTTCTGGAGACATCATAGTCTGACGTACACGTAGCTGTGTATTTATGATGATAGAGTTGCAGGACGCGGTGGTGAAAGAGTTAAACAGATGTGAAAGAGAGCGCCGAGCTGCCATGGATCCACCTTCACAGAGATGCGGCGCCTCCTCACACAGCTGACTGGGAACACAGGTAGTCTGTCCGAACGGGATTGTCGGCGTACTTGTTGAGCTTCAGGGTGAATCAGGGAAGCGAGATGCAGAGCAGGAAACCGGCGGGTAGACAGTAGATCGTGCTGAAGATATCTCTGCCATGTCGGAGGCAGAGGAGGGGGGAAATGGATTGGTTTAGACCCTGGCAATAGTAAACCAATAACGGCGCCTCAATTTTTTATTATTTTTTTAAATGCTACTGCTTCGTTTCTGTTTGTGGCAGCGGATTGATCGTTCACAAGGCGGTACGTGCTGGTTTGATTCAGTGTAGGATGACAACTCACGAAGGTATTTTTGAGCTCATTTTCCATTTCTGGACTTTGTGTAATGTGCAACCTATCAATTGTAATAGCTTTCCAGTGGCATGAGGGGAACACTGTGCGTTTAAGCTTGCACCATTATGGAGCAGGGAGCCTTTGAAAAACACGGGAAAAGATGGAAGATTTGCATTCACTACATTGCACTTTTAGATGCCTAGTGCCATTCCCAATGTAGCTACGCAGATTGGCAGTGTGTACAAAGGTGGGGCTGATGTTTGTTTTGTGGTTTGTTTAATCTGTTTTGTCGAAGCTTTGACTTGGATAAAGCAGGACGAGGGTGGAGGCTGCTTCAAATGAATATTTATTATAATTATTGTTATTGATTTATTTATTCCAGCAACATCCACAACACAGTTATAACAATATATACATCTTGAATTCAGCGGTACACTTTTATGTTCAGTTTTTTTCGTCCTTTCTTTTATAAAAATTTTGCATGCGCATTTTGAAACTAGTCCTCAGGCCTATTTGTGCTTGTGAAAGATTACAAACTTTGTGTGACAGTGATCACATCTGCAGGCCCGATGTGTTGTTGACTTTTCCATGCCCTCGTCGCACAAGACACAAGCTCAATATATATGTTTCAATGTGCAGCTTGTGCCACGTGTACGGTCATAAATGGTCCATAAAAATATTGGCCTCTTCGTCACAAGAGGATGTAACGTAGGCTATATTTTCTTGTCAGATAGCCTGCCCTCCCAAGGGAGCTCGCCGTGATTCAGGGAGTGAACATTTGCTTCCTGGTGTTTCAGCACCATTGGACTGGACAGCGCTCACTTTGTACCACATTCATCACTGTGTGGTGTTCTGCGTCTCACCCACCCACAGCACTGCATGGGCGTCATACGGGCACAGATCGACCTCTGTGGAGGCAAAATAATAATAACAATAATAATAATATTAATATTAATAGTAAGAAAAAATGGGCATGATGACCTCTTTTTCCACCTTGTGCAGCCATCTAAGCCATCACAGCAGAAATAGTTGTTGTCATAAAGATAAATATTTTATCTGTTGCCACAGAAGAGAGCTCTCTTCAGAATTGGTCAGCACAAATAGGTTGTCTAAAGTTTTGGGAACTTGTTATCATCAGCATTCCCCCCCCCACACTTGCTTTAATTGATGACAGAACAGCATGGATGCATTTTGGTAATGTTTCCCAAAATATTTTTTAACCCCCAAAAAGGGGGGGGGGATTAGGATGATTTCATTTGTTTATTCTAAATGTATCTGATCTATAGCATCTGGAGGCAGTTTTTTTCTGTTCTTGTTGTCAGAAGTGTCAAAAGTATTTTGTAAGTGACGGGGGATTGAGGCTTTTTGCAGTATCAGTTTTAGATGATTGCAGTACAATAATAAGCTAGGATTCTGTTTTGTTGCCTTGTTTATATGTGAATGAGTCATCTTAATAACCACCATCTGTTCACCAAGAGATTCTTGTGGTTTTAGGAAGAAATTTAAAAAAATAGAATAATGCTGAAGACAACAAGAACAGCAGTAACTGATTGGGAAATATTATTAGAAAAAACTCAATATTATTGATTTCCAGTATTTTTGCACGAGCAGTTCAACCAGTGAACAGTTAAGAAAGCAATTTTTACAATTGTTGAATGACATTTTCACAAGCCAGACGGAAGAATTAATGTGAGTGAAATAATTTTGTTTTACTTTTATCCCAAGATGTGAAGTGCTGCCAGAGCAGCAAGGTGTATGACTGTTACGACTGAAATCAATGGGCCTCTGACATTTGTATTAAGCTCTGTAACACTAATCTCTAATCTGTAACACTAGTTTGTTTGTTTTTTGTTATTCCTTTAGATACGATAATGAATGAAGAGACGATCAAGTGTAGTCCATAGCCTCGGAGGTCCTCATGCTCTCTCTACCTAAAGTTATCATGGAGAAATCCTTGGCTGAGTTAAATAAAGCCGGCTCTCAGTCAACATCATCGCTGCCACCTGAACCAGTGGACATCATTCGCAGCAAGTCATGTTTCCGCAGAGTGAGGCTAAACGTTGGAGGTCTCCCACACGAGGTCTTGTGGCGAACGTTAGACAGGCTACCACGAACGCGTTTGGGAAAGTTAAGAGATTGCAACTCGCACGAATCACTGATGGAAGTGTGTGATGATTACAATCTTGAGGAGAATGAGTACTTTTTTGACCGGCATCCAGGGGCGTTTACATCTATTCTGAACTTTTACCGCACGGGTAAGCTGCACATGATGGAGGAAATGTGCGCCCTTTCATTTAGTCAAGAGCTAGACTACTGGGGCATCGATGAGATCTACCTGGAGTCGTGTTGCCAAGCAAGATATCACCAGAAAAAGGAGCAAATGAATGAAGAACTCAAAAGGGAGGCAGACAACTTAAAAGACAGAGAGGGAGAAGAATTTGACAACACTTGCTGTGCCGAAAAAAGAAAGAAACTTTGGGACCTCCTGGAAAAGCCCAGCTCGTCCGTTGCAGCAAAGGTAATGCCACGGGATTTTGGGTGTGAGTTGATCATGATTATGTTCACTTTGACCCCTGTCACAGAAATACCTGCAGTGTTGTGCTTAAAATTTCAGTTTATTCAAGAAAAATCAAATAATTGGAAGCGCTCCTGT
>VUQG01021799.1:0-11263 GCA_015106755.1 Etia nguti | reverse complement strand
TGTACCGAATATCAGCACAGCCAGGTGACCTTAGATTACTGCCATTACATGGATAGGAAACAGTTTACACTTTATGATTACACAAAATGTATCAGTCATTACATTTTGATTGTTCAAAAGTTGGAATGCGAAGTAAATGCTGGAAATCATAAAAAAAGCCTGTGAATGCTATTTGTTCGCATGGGATTTGTGTGCTGCTGTCTGCTGTTTTTGTGATTTAAAACCTGGGAACAAAACAGGAAGAAGAATTTGGTAACAACATAAATGGCTGCCTTTATTTATCGCTATAAAACATTTTTAAAACGTGACATTGGGCTCATTAGCCTTGTGTCCTGTAATAGTGCAGTTACAAAGGTCCATTGCTATATAATTGCCATCATTATTATCATCAAAACCAAAAACAGACCTTCAAGCACAAAGACCAGTGGACCAAATGGACCAGTTGGTAATAACTTGCTATTTCCACAATGTTACTTAATTTTTTTCCACCTTATTATCCCGCTGTTACCAAGCTGTAATATAAAGTGCAACTACATTTAAATAACTAAAGCACTTGTTTGTTTGTTGCCACCCCCAAATCATTTTGAGATTTAGAGGTTTGACATACTGAATTTTAGCTCTGTGCACATGAACAAGAAGCTGGAAATGATATGGAATTCTTTCAATTATAACCCTAACCCGCACCTTTAGTCAATGCATGTTATGCCATCAGCAGGCCTTTCACAGAGCCACACCTGCATCTGCAACCTGGGAGACCACAGCAGTGTTAAACATGAGCAACCTTTGATCACACTCTTCTCGGTTGGATTGGAAGGATCAAAGAGGGGGCCTGTTTCCTTCCAGCTCAGTTTTAAGGGGAGCAGCGTGCCTTGTTTGTCTTGCAGCTATTGTTGTATGGGAAATGGAAATGAAACTATTAGCAATTTGTGCCGGCTGATGCTTTGCAGCGAGGATTTGTTATAACTGTCAGCTCTAATCCACAAACAGAGTGAGATGAGTGCTGTGAGTCTGTCAGTGAAATGTCTTCTTCACAGGAATCAAAGAGATGTAAAATCGATGCTTATTGGGTTAGCGCTAAGAAAGTGCTGTAGCCTACAAAAAGGAGATGACCACTCAGAGTCCACCATAAGTTCTTGTCTCCGTTATCACGCCCTGATACCTGCAATTTATCAAAATATCTGGGCAAACTGTTGTGAAGTGCTCGACGAAGATGGGTACAGCGATTCACTTTAAATAATAACACAGAAAATTGCTTATGCAAAGTGGTTTCAGCGAATGTCTAGCTCTCAATGTCTATATATATCTATTATTCATGTTAAAAGAATTTAACTGAGCTGCTAATTCACATCACCTCCTGGCTTGGCATCATTATATCTTGATAGTGGAGGAAAGAGTGACAGAAAAATGAGCAAACTTGACACAGCAAGCAGCAGAGTTGATCAATTTCTAATTAGTTAAAAAAAGGACCACATTAAACCACAGACCAAGCTACCAAAACCTTTCAATGGATTCATGTATTGTCTTAGTTCATTTATTTTTTTATTTATTTTAACAGGCTGGAACAAACTGTGGGCTTGTTGAGCAATCCAACTTGAACCACAGACTATCCCCTGTTAGCTGATCAGCTGTGCTCTCCTATCCTGGACCTGGAGATGGGACTGTATGTGCAGCAGCCCATAAACAGATGGTGAATGGTAGCGATTAGCACAAAACAAATGGTTACCAGGCAACAAAAGTACGATTTTATCATCACCGAAGGAGTGGGTATTGAACATTAGAGTAGGCCTATTTGTGTTTCTGTGTGAGTGTAATTGCACTATTGTTTAGTTCCTGTTTTAATGTTTGTACAAAACAAAACAAGAAGCTACAGTTTTTAGATGTTCAGGGCAAAAAAAAAAATCTCAGTGTTGCTGCCTGTGTTTTCTCTGCCCTGCCATCCTTCCTGGCTTTCTTTTCTCTGCATTGGCTCATATCTCTCCTTCTTTCCTCCCTTCTTCAGGCTCCTCTGGTATATACTTCTGACTAAATGTCAGGGAAATGTCACACTAATTATTCTCCAGGAGACTCTAGGCCCAATTTGAAGCTTCCCTCTCTCTGTTTACATTCTTTGTAAGCCACAACATTGTCTGTCTCGCACTCAGATCTCAGATCAGATTCCAGTCACCATAAAATAAGATTGCGTCTGACCGCTGGCAAAGCAGTGCCTAACAATCAGATTGGCACCAAGAAAAGCCTTTTTCACCTGCAGTAGCATTTATGTAACGTCATATTAGATCCGGGTGGTTTCTGCTGTTCATAATATCACAAATATCTGTTTACAGATTGGGAGACTGACAATATGCTTAAAAATTACGATACTAATATAAGTGTTTCAATCCCGTAGTATGTAAGTTTATATAAGTTTCTATTCAGAGTAAAATTTGTAAGCAATTATTTTTTGTAATACCAAAAAAACATTGCTCAAAATCAATTGTGTCCCACTTCCTCTGAAACCATTACTAAATAATAAAATTTTAAATAGATTTTATTTTGAAGGTTTTATTTGAAATCTAATATTAATATGGGCTCGACTTCAGACAACTTACAGAAGAAACCAAAGCCAAATGTGAATATTGCTGTCATCTTTGTCCTCCATGCATTCATAAATGTGGAATTACCAGTTCCTGCTCCGTCAGTGGGTATTGTGCATCAGATGGCAGGCAACAAATTCCAATTACGCTACTCTCATGTCACAGTTAACATGACAAATAAATGTGGCCTGGCGATATACCTACTCATAAATCAGTCTGCAGCAGAATCCAATACAAGCACCCAGACTAGAATCGGTCACTGTTTCTGACATCTGGACACTCACAGCTGGTTAGATGATGTATAAGAAGCCATAAAAAAACAAGACTAGAATTCCTGTCATCAATCATCGGCTGGATCATCCAGAGCCTGCACTAAATACTTCATAGAAGACTGACGAAGGCTGTACAATTTCTGTACTTGCCTATGATTGTACACATATGTAGAAATCTCACACATTTGGAGCATTGTCCGTCCTTCTCTATTTCTAGCTGTTGACTGTATCCTTTTGATAGGACAGACGGGCATATCTGAAGAGGGTGAACAAGTTAATACTGGCCTTTTTGTCCATTTTAAGATGTAGCTTTCTAGTTTTTAACAGTTATTAGATGAGATTTATGAGCTTCCTATGGGACTATAACAGTCCAGGCCAGGATTGCCAATGTCCTTTTGACATCTGGAACTGAATCAACCTTTAAGATTGAATCCTGCTTTTGACGGGATTCATCAGTTTGACTGCTCATGTCATCTAGAAACTTGAGTAAATATACAATAGATGCTTTAAACCTGTCAAGTTTTTTTTTTTTTTGTGGTTTCCATCATATGTCCATTGTGACTATCCTGTTGTTTTTATCCATGCATTCGCTTCCGATAGGCTGGAGCCTATCCCAGCTGTCTTAGGGCGAGAGGCAGGGTACACCCTGGACAGTCTGTCATAGACAACCATTCGCGCTCACATTCACTCCCGCATTCACACCTATGGGCAGTTTCCAATTAACCTATCCCCACTAAGTCCATGTCTTTGGACTGTGGGAGGAAGCCGGAGTTCCCGGAGAGAACCCACGCAAACAAGGGGAGAACATGCAAACTCCACACAGAAAGACCTCGGCCTGATGGTGGAATTGAACTCAGGACCTCCTTCCTGTGAAGCAACAGTGCAAACCACCGTGCCATCGGCTGTTGTTTGCAGTTTATATAATTTTCCCCAGTCAGCAGATAATTTTCCTTATATAATTTTCCTTAGTCATTAGATAACAACTATATCCTCATCCCCTAGCTAATGAAATGACTCATGGTTATATGTTCCAGCATGCCTACTAATATAAATTATTCTACTTGCCTCTAATTAAACTCTGTCTATCCCTAAACCTTTTAAAAGTTGATGAAGTTAAATTATTTAAACCAAAAGCTGGGCTCTCTGTCTATTCATTTTACATTTGGCAAGATGAAGCAACGCAAGTTTATTTGTAATAATTATGTCATAAATAACTATATCATTTGATAGAAGGCAACCTAAGTTGTGATAATAATGCATCAAAATGAACAAAAGGAAATGTAATTGAACAGAAGAAAAGCTGAAATATAAAAAAGTATAAACTAAAATGACTAAAGACAGTTTTAAATCAGAATGTATTGAATAAGTACAAGTGTCAGGATCTTCTTTTCAGTTTCCTGACAGTCTACTTATTCAATCTCCAGTGAGTTTGTGTAGAAATTTGGTTGTAGTTGCTCTTATGTAATCAACTGCTAATGCAATGTTAATGTTACACATATAAATGGACATTTTGATTAAAGGCACTCGAGTAAAGGAGGTGTACCTTTGTGAATATTTCGTTGTGTGGAGTTCATTAATATCTTAGAAAAATCACCATCTCAACAGCAATTATACGTTTATCCTTTAAACTGTGTCGTTATTTTGGAAAAGACAAAAACAAAAATAAAACACAGAATGTGAGGCATATTCCTAATCTCTAAATGCCTCACAAGAGTTGCACAGGGCACTCATGAATATTTTAAAACCCTTTGTCAAATTTGTTTTTATCCAACTTTGTGGAGAGAGTGCTTTGGTGTCTACTTTGAAGTTGCTGCTACTGGACTGTGAACGTCAGAGCACGCACGGTACAGTCCTAGTGAGAAGTAACCTCCAAACCTTTGACTGGCACTGTACGTGTTGATGAAGCAGCTGTAGAAAAAGAGAAGTAAATGAGTATCACATGCTTCTCTGACAGAAAGCTGTTGAGTAACCATGCAGTGCTAAAGTTACCAACTGTACTTGAGGAGTAACATCCTTTTCTCGGGTTATTTGTCCATCTTATCTTGGCCTGTTTGGTGCATAGATTTAGGCTGGGATCATGTGTGCTAGGAGCTTGAGCGCCCCAGAGATTGCTTTCATGGCAGTCGCTCTCTGCCTGTCACACTGTCTCCTCGTCAACATCTTCTGAGTGTCCCTTCTAACTTGCCCTCAAGTCAAAGTCAAACGCAGCCATCCAAAATCTACTGCAGCCTCTAAAGGTTAAAGTTGAAATAAACTCAAAACCTCAACCACAGTGCTTAAAATATGGACTTACTAACTATAGGAATTGATTAACCACTCTCACCTATCATTGATTTTGTCGTCACTATTTCCTACACAAGCAAATAAACACTCATGCTCACACATGCCTGTATTTGCATGGTTTCCAGTTTAGAATGCAGTAAAACCTTCTCTCCGGTGTTCATTATGTATTTTAGAATAAATTTATTTGAATGTCAGAAATAACTCACTGACATTTTACTTCCTTTTACTCAAGCTCCACCCTCCCCCATTTTTACACACCTACACCTACACACAGCACACACACACACACACACATATATATATTTATATTGAGACAGACAGAAAGCTTCAGGAGGTTAACACTGACATTTAGAGAAAAATGTTCCTTAGACTATTATAATTAATGGTGTTGCTCTATCTCATTATTGAATGTGTCAAAAATGTAGAAATGAAGAACCGAGACAGTAAAAATAACTAACAGATCATGTAAAAGTACGCTGAAAGGCTTGAAGTGCACGAATTGAAGCGGCTAATTAAATCATCGGTGAATTGTTTTGACAAAATTTACAAAACCATACTTTTGTCGTCCTCTGCAGCATTCGAATAGTAGGGTTAGAATAGGGGTTTCAAACGTATGGCCTGCAGGCCACATCCAGCCCACGATACAATTACATCCGGCCGATAATTTCATATGTCAGTTATTAATGACCTGTCGATATGCGGGAGCCCAATCTTCAGCCTTGCTTAGAATCCATGCAGGCAGCCGTGGGACTTCAGCGAAACAGTAAAATGATCAGCATCTGGCTGCACCTCAGTGATATTGGAGACTGCAAAGCTGAATGCAGAATTTATAAAATTAGGAGCTGGATAAAGTGATACCTGTTTATATTTTCAGCCATTTTCCATTATGGAGGACGAAAGGTTTCAAACTTGTCCAGGCCCTAAACCTTATGTGTGTTCTCCCTAGTAGTAGCTAATGCATAAAAATAAGGCTTTTATGAAAACGCTGAATAAAAATTGCTTTATTGAAAAAAAATAAAATTGACAGTTCAGTGTTGAATATTATGTAAAATAAACTATATGCAAAGTGTATTTGAATGGTAGAGATGTAGAAATGTCTGCATGTACCACAGAGCCATGGCTCAGTGTCTGAGTGTCTGAATGAGTCTCACAGGCCTGAATGTGCGCTTGAAGCCATTTATAATACTTAACTTGTTTGATCTGCTGCTCACCACAAACAAGCACAAGCAGAAATTTTGGACTTTTTTTTATAGGACTGAATTCCTTTATTAATAGGCAGTTATCAGCAAATTAGTAAGCAACAGTACATGTATCTCTTATTGATTTATTTTTAATTTGTGGCAATGAGTTTTTAAAATTTTTAAGAGTACTGAAAATGTAGAACATTAGCAAAACATTGCTTGACTTGCAAATCAATTAAGTTATGTTACTCAGTACAAAACAAGTATTGGGTTCTTAGTGTAATAGTTTACAGACTGGGAGGAGACACAAAGGGGGTCCATCAGGAAAAGCATCTGGTGGAAACATACTGCCAAATCAAACATGCAGAGTCACCCACTGTGGTAACCCCTTGTGAGTAAGGGAGCAGCCACAAGAACCTGCTAAGTGCAAAAAATGTAATCAGAGTACTCCTTGTAAGTCATTATCTTTATCTGTCCTGTCCGGTAGTGTAGCAATAAAGTTGTTGTCTGAAGGCCAAAAAATGCCAAACAGATAGAAGTTTTGGACTTTTAACTGTATTTGATAAACCCCCCACCTTATGGTAATTCATACGATACAAAGTAACCCCAATGCCCCCGGTACCGGGGATGAGAGGGAGAACATCTAGTTTTACAGGATGTACCCCAGATCTGTTATTTTAATACAGACATATGGGGCATCCACAGAAATTTCAGAGTCTCAGCTAAAGGTTCACAAAACCATTTTAACACCAAACAGCTAAAATAGCAAACGATCAAAGAGCAGGTAAACAGAGCAGGCAAAACGAAGCACAACAAAGCACGGCTTGTTCGTCAGACGGCATGTACACGGACACAGCTGTTGGGTGCTGAAAGCCGGCGTCTCACAGGTTCTGAGTCACTCCAACTGAAACACTGAAACCAGCAGCAAAAGAAAACATTTGGAAAACATTGTCATGAATTTCTTCTTACTTTCCCCACCACAAAAACAAACTTGCTGCACAGCTCTCAGTGTGCTTTGAAACCAGTTTCCCAACAAAAATCCCAGTTTCACCAGTCTACCGTACAGTGTTGTCCGCTGCTGGGTTTTTTCCCCCCAAAATGAACAGTGACAAGAAAGCCCAATTTCTGCTACTCAATACTGAAGAAATTAAAACTTTCACAAATTATGCCAAATTCCAAAATGCTTAGCTATGTCTCTAATAAAACCTGTAACTCTGTGACAAACAGAGACTTTTCAGTTTTTCACTTTCTACTATAGATATTACTTCAGTTCTGGGCAATGAGCTACCAGAATTTTTTCTTTTCTTTTACTTCTTACAATTTAATCCAAAGAATCGTACTGACATTTCTTTGTCACACCAGCTTTCTTTTCGTCATGTAGTATGTCACTTCTTTACACTGTCAGAAAGGGGAGTTTCACTGGTCGGGCCCTCTTAAGATCAAAGTGGTCTGTATGTACCCGGCCAGAGCCACGTGAAACGAGTTTGACACCCCTGGTTTTATCCATCGTGGCTGACTTACAGTGAAAAAGTGTTTGCCTCCTCCCTGATTTCCTTTTTTTTCTGTGTTTGTCACACTTGAATGCTTCAGAGCATCACCCATGAAATTTAAATGTAAGACAAAGATAACATTAAAAAACACAAAATGCAGTTTCTAAATCAAGGTGTTTATTACTAAGGGAAAAAAATCCAAACCTACAAGGTCCGGTGTGAAAAAGTGATTGCCCTCTAAACCTAATAACTGGTTGGGCCACCCTTAGGAGAAACAACTGCAATCAAGCTGGAAACACTCTAAGGTGATATAAACCACCTGCCTCGAATTCAGTTTTTTTTTTTTTTTTAGCTCAAAGATAAATATCAAAATCTATTTTGCAAAGATAAAAATCAACTTCTACTCTCAGGTGATTCAGATCAATGAAGAATCCACTGCAAAACTTTTGCTTAACTCCTTCTGTGGGCATCTCATCAGGTGTAGGTTTTTTTCTCCAATCGGAAGACGTTTTATCATTTGGCACATTGCACCAGGTACAAGGATAGAAGATCTCTGTCAAAATCACCTCCCACATTCCCTCTAAATCAATAGCTGGAGCTTGTGTTATTTCTAAAAACATTCAAATTTGCATTGGAAAGCAGTGTAACATAAAACCACTCACTCTTGCTGACCCAATCAACTATTATACAGTTTCATTAGGTACACCCTTAAGTAGATTTTCTACCTCATGGGGAGGGTAGCGTGTCAACTGGATGCCCCGCCTCCGTAAGTGCTAGCTGGACTTGCAGGGGTCCAGCTCTCTGAAGATGAGGTTGTCAGACTGTCACAGTAATCGGAGGTGTCTTCAACAGGGGTAGCCATGCTCGCTTGACAATCTGAAGATGTGTAAAGGAGGAAGGGGGGTGATGGGTCACAAGGGGCCGTGCTCTGATTAACCACTCTGAGCTTTTCTAACTATTAAATTCTGATTATGTCTAAACTGTTATCTAAATTTTTAACCACTCCTGTGGAGGAATACCAAGTGCAGTGTGAAACACACGACCTTGCGAGCTGCAGAAATCCTCATCCACACTCAGACTGCCTTTGGTGTTCTGGCGACAGGCTCTAAAATACCACTTTGTAAGAGCAGGACTGCTTCCCACAGATGACAGGTAATAACCTTTTAAACAGGGGTTACAGGCAATAGTTCTTCTTTTACATCTGCATGAGAAGTCAATGTCGGTTGCTCTCTGGTCGTGCCTGTCCTTGTTGATGCGGCTCGTGTTATCTTGGGGGTGACAATCAGAGTCAGTACATCCCAATCAGAAACCATCAAATTGATTCTGGTTGTGAGTGGTTGTCGGGTTCATTTTTTATAAGAGAAGACGAACAAACTCAAAGTCTAAGTTTTCACAATTTATTATTTAACAGTTTGAATTTCAAGCTAGTTTTACATACCTCTGTGGACCTCCGTCTGTTCAGCGTTTAGACAGACAAAAGGGTGCCGCACACAAGCTGTCAACACTTTTATTATGAGACACAGAAACAGAATGTTAATATGATTGGTAAAAAATGGGGGGAAGGCCATTGTTTAAACTTGGTCCCCATTATTGTGGCGTGGGTCCATCCCTTGGGTCATCTTACACCTTCTGGACATCTCCCTTTAATGAGACAGAGAACTCCTCTAGTTCACCATGACAACCATCTCTTGTCCTCCGATCAGCCCTGTAGAAAGAGATGGGGGGGTTCCCCCTAACACCATGATTTATAGACGTTTTCCTGTAGTGGTATCAGTGTACCAGTCTACTCCAAGCACGATTGTGGTAGTTTCTACCATTGTGGTATAGATGTGGCATTCTCAACACTCTATTCTACCATACCTATTTGTGCAATAAAAGATAAGACGTAAATGTGTGATATTAGATAAAATATAAATGTATAATTGGATAAAATATAAAAATATTAGGTCTAGGACTGTCCTCTCTTTTAAGTTACTTAACTGGTCAATGTGAAGGCCACCTCTCTTAAACTAGTTTGTTGATGGTTCAGGGAGAAGCTCCAGGTCACGGCCATGGGTTGGACTTGGGGCTTGGAGGGGCTTTTTCCAGCAGTGTGAGACTAAGCATGCAAGAACTTTTCTTTCTCTCTATGATCTGTGGCTTCAGGTGACTGGGGTGTCATATCCCCCAACAGCTGTTTCTCATTGATCAGCTGCAGCATACATCATAAGTTCTCTCATTGGTCAATATGAGGGCCACCTTTTTACAAATTTTAAAATGATTTAATTGACATTCAAGGAAAAGCTCCAGGTCGCGGCTTCCTCACTCATGGCTCAAGTAAAAAATTTTTACTTAAAGTGACAACAATACAACAAATATGAACTATTGTTCCATGGCTTTAATTTCTAATAGATAGCGCAAAGCTTTATAATTAATAATTAATTAATAATTATAACTCAGTTATTATAATTATTATAATGCCATAAATTTGATGCCTGTCATAATTTGTAATTACTTCCCCTGTTATAAATCATTTGACAGGTGGGGGCCATAAATCACTTTTTCACACAAGGTATATCTTATCTCTCCTAACACCTTTTAACTGCAAGTTCATTGCACAGATCACCTGGTAGGAGTCAACCTGTCTCCATACAATTGTGGACTGACTCTGAATGCAATCACACTCTGACAGATTGGTAAATACAAATAATTAGTTAGTTGTAGCTACAACTAGTTCTTAGCACTGTCAACAAAGCAAATGATGGCTACTTTGATTCATCTAAACTATAAGACATATTTAGAGTTATTTATCATTTTTTTCTTTGTTACATAATCCCATGTCTTTACTGTGTATCAAAAATGTAGAAAGTAGTCAAAATAAAGAAAAACCATTAAATGAGAAGGTATGTCCAAACCTTTGACTGGGAGTGTATCTATGACTTGTCTCTGTCCTTGTCCTAGTGGATTTCAGTGCAGATTTGTTGCGGTTGATCTGCACTGAACTTGTGTTTGATGGCTATTCATTTGAATTCTCAGAATGATATTTTTATACATACAGTGGCTTGCAAAAGTATTTGGCACCCTTTGAACTTTCCCACATTTTGTCACATTACAGCCACAAACATGAATCAATTTTATTGGAATTCCACGTGAAAGACCAATACAAAGTGGTGTACACGTGAGAAGTGGAACGAAAATCATACATGATTCCAAACATTTTTTACAAATGAATAACTGCAAAGTGGGGTGTGCGTAATTATTCAGCCCCCTTTGGTCTGAGTGCAGTCAGTTGCCCATAGACATTGCCTGATGAGTGCTAATGACTAAATAGAGTGCACCTGTGTGTAATCTAATGTCAGTACAAATACAGCTGCTCTGTGACGGCCTCAGAGGTTGTCTAAGAGAATATTGGGAGCAACAACACCATGAAGTCCAAAGAACACACCAGACAGGTCAGGGATAAAGTTATTGAGAAATTTAAAGCAGGC
>VUQG01021798.1:0-16706 GCA_015106755.1 Etia nguti | reverse complement strand
CTGGACTTTGGTGTGTGTTCTCTCTCTGTTTTTCCTCTCTCCCAGCTGCGGGGTTTGTTTACGGAAGTTCGCGCTTGCGGGGAGGGCGTGGCTTGGACGGCCTTCCACCCGGAAGCTCCTCCGCATGGCTGTGGACTCACCTGCGCTTGATCGCTCTGCCAGCTGTTTCTAATGAGCCTCCATCTTAGAGCTGTGGTATTTAAGGAAGATGCGTGGCGACAGTCGACGTCGGATTATTATTCCAAGCCGGTAGCGTTGGTTACTTAGAGGGAAGTTGACTGTAGGTTTAATAGCTCCGGTAACTCTGTGTTTGCTTTCTCCTCACCTAGGAGTTTGGCTCGGAGAGGAGGATCGGGAAGCACTACTCACATACGGGATTGCACGGCCGAAGCAGCACTTGGGGATTTAAGAGGAACACCTTTGGATTGCACCATTAACTGTTTGTGACACCTTCTTTGGACACTGTAAATAAACGCACTGTTCTCCCTGTTAACCAGAGCTCCGCATTTTGGGTCCTCTTTCTCCTGCAACCGTGACAGCTTCATACTCATTTGGATTGTTTCGGTAGCTAGAAGAGCTCAAACTGTGCAGTTTTGTTTTTTTTAACTAAAGAAATCTGCTAAAATGGTGCCACCTGGTGGTGGGAGTCTTTACAAACAGTACCTTTAACTGCAACACACCGAAACATTGATGAAGCAGGTTCTAGGTTAAGCCTGCACACAGTTTGTGGTGTTTTTTCCCCGTTGAGCTGATCAGCTTCATTCCCTGGAGGCCTCCCTTTTGTTTTCATTTGCACCGTTAATCGATTTAAGATAATCAGCTAATGAATCATTTAATCCACCAACAGATTACAGGAGCCAGGGAGGCGGCGGTGGCGCCATCATGACTCCAGAACTCCGTTCTGACTCGGTGATCTGATGGCAGGTGAGTCGCCTGTGTTCCGATCCGCAGAGCCATAAAACCACATTCACGTTCCTTCAGCGCTGCGATCTATCATAACTGTGACATAAAACCTGCAACAATCATCTTGTAGTGCAGACAGCTGGCACGTCTGATCCCCACTGATTGGTTTTAGTGGCACACATAAAGCTGATTAGCACCACATCGCCGGTCCCGCTGACCTGTCACAGACACCACGGACACTGGGACGTGTCTTGAGTGTGTGTGACGACACAGTATTTACAGTGAGCCCAGCCTCTGTCCATTCCTACCTGAAGATTAAAGAAACCCACTGCATCTTCAGCAGCTCCACACCTACATTAAAGGATGATCTCCATGAAACAGCATGGGCAGAGGACAGAATGGAAGTCTATCAGCGGATGTACATACAGATCGATGTGTTTCCGGTGGCAGGTGGGAGAGGAGGAGGAGCACATGGAGGGTAAACTAGGGTCATGCCCTCATTTCTCCATCCCCTGGGCTGAAGTGATGTTACACCAGCACATAGTTATTTATGAGGAACTTTTAATGGACTAGAATGTAAAGCAAAAACAATCCAGCATTGATACTTGAGGACAGAGTGCACATGCTTCATACTGCAGTCAAAATATTCAGTTCTTTTATCTTCCCATCTATTTTGTCCTGAAACTTTAAATTTAACCTTTTTTTTTTTGGTCCAGATCATCTGGGAAAGGCTTGTGTCCTGTTTTCAAAGTCCTCATCAGGGCATCAGGAACCAATCAGTCCCTTTATCACTGTCTCAAACACAGCTGCATCAAGGGACATAATGTTTGGAGGCGTCCCAAATGTCACCAATATTTTCCAGAATATGGCATGTTCAACACTGTCAGGTGAAGCCTTGAGGTCAATAATAGCAATGTAAAGGTGAAAGTCCTTCCAGAGCTCTCTATACTTATCAGTGATCAGGGTGGCATGATCAGTTCTTGAACGGTTCTGCGTTAAGTCAGCCTGCATCCAGTGAGATTAGCAAAGGAACACTTATAGTGCAGGAACACTAGGAAAAACAATGTCTTATCGACAACTGTGTGCAGTCAGCTTCCTTTTAAATGACTGCGTCAAATGAGGGAATGTCATCTTCCTTGACGATGACTGACTTAGCAATATGATAGTAATAAATAAGATAAAATCACAAATCTGCTGCTGTCTACACACACAGAAATTTACATCTACTACGTATGTTTAGTGTCCGGCAAGGGCATCACAAATTTTAAGCAGAAATTCAGAAATAAATGGTGATGAAATTGCCGCAAGATGGCGCACTAACTGCAAAATAACATAGGTACTCAGCAACCTTGGATTTACATAGGAATATAACCTGAATACAATCAGTTGGCAACGAGCTAAGTTGAGGCCCAATTGCAAAGAGACACATTGTGTCTGAGTTAAATCAGACAGCAGTTATTTGCAAACGGATTGCAGTCCGTTTGAGTCAGACTGTGAGTGGTTGGAGACGGGTTGCCTCTCACCATTTCCAAATACTTGCAATCAGTTGCTGAATGCAAATAAATTCAATGCAATCACCAAACAACCACAATGTTTTCTAATCCTATTTTTACTTATTTTTACTTTGCATTTTACTGCAGTATATTTACAATAATAAACTTCTATTGATGTAGATTACAGTTTACGTAAAATAAAACTTTAAAGCTGGTAAATCTATCTACTAGTTTTTAACAGTGAACCTTTTACAGTGTAGGAAATGGCACTGAAAGTTGCTTGCATTTGAATAAACTTTGCTTCATTTTTATTTAAAAATAAAGCCTGAATGATGCATCAGAACATCTTCAAAACGACTCTACGCAAAGTTAAATAAACTTTGTTCACAGGTAAACAGCTGAAGAAACTCAGACACTGTACGTTTGGGTTTTGGGCATTTGGTTCTGCAGACAGACATGATGTGGGGCGCTCGCTGGATGCTGCTTCCTCCCTTAAATGTCAGCAGGCCTCCTTGAGCACTGCAGGCTTAACCTGTCCAAATAAACACCTGCATGTTTTTGGTAAGCTGCGTCTTACTTTCTGTGGATCTGACTCTGCTGCCGAGTCTCCGGTCATAGAAAATCCCAGCCTGAGTGATGTGTGGTGCTGTCTGTGTTTCTGTTACTATAACAGATTTAGAGGAAGAGGGAAGGGCTGATGAAAAGTAAAGGAGCTCTTTGAAGATGACATTTATGGACGCATCACTTATGTCTCCTGGTTTTAACTGCCAGGAGAAGATGGACCAGCTTTAGTCCATAAATCAATGTGTTTAAAGTGCCTTAAAAAGCACTTTTAGTAATAATTTACTCACTCAAACATCTATTGCTTTTAGTAAATATTGAACTAAATGTGAAGTTAAATATTTCTAAAGCATCTTTTTTGTACTTTGGGGCCTTTTGCAGCTTCAGATTTTTCCTTTTTTCTTTCACAAAGGCAGAAAATTTGTTACAAAAGACAGTTTTTTTAGTGCACGAGCTACCTAAAGTGGCGTTTTCCTCCTCCTCGTTACACATGTTGCATCGTGACCACATCTGAAGCGTCCTGCGGCCAGCTCGGCATGTATTTACAGCGATCAAATTACATGGCCGATCTTTCTTGCTTTGGGATTAGGGGACATGCACACAGGCTAATCCGCCTTTAAAAACATGAAGAATATTCCTGATATTTCTGAGCTGTGAGCGGAGCATGCTCACTGACCCTGTGTCGTGTTTCCCCCTCTGCTCATGTTCAAAAAGGCCTTGAGAAAGAAAGTTTGTCCTCAAACTAAACGCAGTGAAAAGGCGAGTATCTGGTGTCCTCACTTAAAAGGTGAAAATCAACCTCTGTGCCTTCAACAGAGCTCGCCATTGTCTGACGGTTTACAAAAGCCACCTCTCCTAAGATAGAGTTTAAAGCAGCCAGCCGGGATTGAGTTACCATATATCAGCCGTGCTGTGGCCAAGTTTTCAATTGTGTTTCTCGTCGGTTTTACGAGCGAACAAAGGCGGCTACAGTTGAACTGCAGGTTAAGAAGAGAGCGGAAGGGAACTGTGCAGATGTACAGTGAGATATTTTTGTTGTGCATTCTTCAAGACTATGAAAGTAATCTCTGATCAAAAACGCACAAAAGTGACTGGAAGGTGTGCTTTGTGGCCCTGGCAGCCCATCCATGCACCTCTCTCCATCACCACCACCCTCCTCTTCTTCAGCACAAGTGACGTGGACTCAAACTTCAGGGTTGTCAGGTGATCGCTTATTGTCAAAAAATGAATGGATGATGATAAAAAATTATTTTACCATCAGTGTTTCAGTTATAAACTACAAGAAATATTTAGGTGAGATAAAATCAGCTTTATTCATCAGCGCAACCTATAAAAGAATATCTGAAATAAATAAGAAGTATTTCATTAAATCACAATTATAAAACCAAAAACCTCAATAAGTTAAAAAAAAAAATTTTTTTTAAAGAAACTAACTTCAAGCAAATGTGGGGAAAAGTAAAGTGTATAACTAACCATCTTAATGAAATACAATAAAGGTTAAAAAAAAACTATCAAATAAAATAAAAATCCTATGGAAAATGCTAAATATAGTAAAATAAAGTGACTTTTTAAAGTAAAATAGCTAGGTCAATAAAATGAATAGCTCAACAAGTACAACTAAAATAAAGGTGAGACAGAAATAAATATAAAACATATATAATTTAATAAAATACATAAAATACAATATTTAATAAATACAATAAATTAGCTCTAAAAGTGTCTAATTAATTGATTAAAGTAAAATGAATTCATTAAAGTAAAAAAAAGGTAAAACATCAGAATAAACTAAAATAAAATAAAATGACTGTCTGTCTGTGTTAGTGCTTCCAACAGACTGGGGATCTGTCCCCAGTCACCCCATCTCTCGCCTCATTGTAGCTTGTATTATTGTAGGGTCTTTACCCTCCAACATAAAGCACATTGAGGCAACTGTTGTTGTGATTTGGCGCTATAAAAATAAAACTGAATTGAATTTATAAACTCCCAATCATAGATCAGTTCACGTTCTAGAGTTGAATTGTAGAATGGGTTTGTTGTATTTACTGTCCTTCACTTGCTGTTTGCTCCCTCTGACTGTTTTTCCAGACTTTTCCTTTTAGTTGGAACTCACTGAAGGTTTTTGCCTCCAGAAGAGTCTGTGATGCCTCTCGTGTAAGGCCTCTTGAATAGCACTGAGATCCATTTTTCTGGTCTTTTTGAAACTGACAAAGATGTGTGTAGTTAAATGGTTGAAGAACCTAGACTGAATTGATGACTCTAACCCAAACCAGTTAATGCTGTTTTTCTGTTCACATTTCCTTATGATAAATTTGTTTTCAAATGTCATTCAAAGTGCTATGAAAACAAAGTGGTAAATCTAACCTGTGGGAGCCTTGGTGTACTAAGTTTATGACCTGTTACACCAGGGGTGGGTGTCCAACTCCAGGCCTCGAGGGCCGGTGTCCTGCAGGTTTTAGATATCATCCTGGGTCAACACACCTGAATCAAATGATTAGTTCATTACCAGGCCTCTGGAGAACTTCAAGACATGTTGAGGAGGTAATTTAGTCATTTAAATAAGCTGTGTTGGATCAAGGACACATCTAAAACCTGCAGGACGCCAGCCCTTGAGGCCTGGAGTTGGACAGCCCTGTGTTACAATTACTTCAGTGATTCAGGGCACACTTAAGAGCAAAAGCAAACTTTTACATTTGTTGGAACAAACTTCTATTACATTTCTGCAAGACCTAAGGATTCACACCTCAAAATGTTAGAAAATGAACAAAAGTCATGTAAATATTTCCATGGTTAACATACTGGGGTTTTGGTTTGCTTTTGTCTGGACAGACTGTCATCCTGACTGAGGCGGAGGCCGTTAATGCTAATCAGGACTTAGCTGGTCTTCACGGGCTGTGAATGAATGAATTCCTTGACAGATGATTACTCTGTGATAAGATTTTAATGGCTTAATGTTGTAGCTATTAATCTGCTAAGAAGCGTCTTTGTGCTGATTTGATCAGCAGGACCGCCTCTGGGACGCATCAGTTTAATTAATCCCCAGGGTGTTGTTCTGCAGCCATATGACCACGACAACAGCATCCAACACGTCACGGCCACACCCCTAAATACTGCAGGATGGACACATCTCATCACTTATCGTCAAAGGAGATATTCCAATGGGACCATTTTAGTTCAACAAACAGCATGAAAGGGTTAAAGAATGGTCCTTTAGGTTTAATCTTATAACCCTATCAAACTGACCCAACTCAGGCAACCCACAAATTCAAAGATAGACAAAGACATACAAAGACAATGGGTCAAATGCTCAAATTTAGAAATTTTGTAGTCTTAAAAAAATGCTATTTTTATTAACTGGAAACTGTCTTGTTTAAATATGCAATAACATTTTCAGAGTACGTCTTGCATATTTCAGCAAGACAATGGCAAACTATATTCTGTAACCGTCTAGAGTTACCTGACAGGTAAAAAAGAAAACGAACAAAAAAACAAAAAATATATAAAATATAAATATAAAATGAAATATAAAAATGTTAGAAAGTAATGTTTGGCATTAAAAAGAATCCATCTCGAGTGCAGAGTATCATCATACACCTAATGTTTATTAACCCTCAGTGGTCTCAGCCATCATAGCTCAGAACCCTACCATAACTCTAGTTTTTGGAAAATGACTGAAGACTGAATAGTTTCTAATGTGTGTCATTAGAGAACAACTTAGAAACATTTTTGGATTTCCTAGAGTTAGAGTCAAGGATATGGTTGGAGACATCACCAATGATTACTTATGATTATGATTACTGTCAACCTGACAGTATCAAAACGACAAATGGTCAACACTAGCAGGACGGTGTTTCGCATGGTCTTGATGAAATAAGCAAGACCTCCCCTGAAAGAAAGAAGGTGGCATGTGCAGATTTTTCATTGAGCATTGCTGCTGCATTCACAGTTTTATCGGTCTCTCTCGTACCATTGTCAGTGCTTTTCTTTGAACTGTGTGCTGATAACAAGCCCATGATTTCACAAAATCCATTTCAGAGTTTGACAGTTAAGAAATCAGTCCATATTAAACAAGCCCATGAATATGAACATTTTAGGTGGCAGGGCTGAGTTTCTACCAGTGAGTCACTGTATTTGTAACAAGTCAGTTAATAGCAACTCTAGGATACAACAGATGACTAAAACTAAAGCATTAGTTGGACTCTAAAGAGTGATATTCATATATTAATATAGCCTGTGTGGGTGTAGTTTCACTAAGCAGTGATGCATTTGATGCCATAATGGATATGAACTTTAACACACACCCTGGCTTCAAATGTGGCAGCCATCAAGTTACAACAACTAATTTCTACATTATTCATAGCAGGGTGACCTTTGATCTCTGCAGAATCAGCACATGTTAGTTCAGAGTTGATCTTTGTCCCACTGTTGAGAATTTATTTTAGTGACTAATAGCAGGAGTGTTTCATAAACGATATTCCATGTCATGATATTTTTTGTCAGCTGATTTAAACTATTTATGATGAAAATAGTGTGTGTTATTACTGAGAATGCATCCATAATGTCTCTGTTTTCATTAGGAAGAAGATTAAACTGAGTCTAGGTCTTTTCAGCTTCATATTCTTTGTCTTTTACCCTCTACACATTATTTCCTTTCCTCCTTGACTTTTTTGTTTATTTGTACCCTTCCGATGCTTTTTGACCCTGAATGAAGCAGAGGTTTGTGCCTCCTCAGAGGCCTTTTACATTAAGACACATTAGAGGACCAGCCTAGAAGAAAGTAATGACCCACTTTGAGTGGGGAGCCACAGTTTAAGAAACTGATCTTATCTGTTAGATTTGGAGACTGTAGAGCAATCTGGGCCATCGCATTAAACACAGGAAGGATTATCCGTATTCAAGGACCCTTATGCTTTCACATATGACAACAACAAGCACAAGCAAATAAACAACACGTGCCCCTTCTGTGTTTACAGTAAAGCACAATATCTCACACCTCTGCTAGAGGAAGACAGTCATGAGTCACTGATGGATTTGCGCAAAAAAAATTAAACTAAATATGATCAAATATGAAAGCCAATAATTTAAGCCCAATTTTGCATGTAACTTCCAGGTTTGAACTGTAAAGCAGCTGCTAAGGTAGTAAACCTTAATATTTGATAATGAAAAGCAGATGGTGTGTCCTCTGGTTGTAAAAGGAAATCTGACTGTATACAATTAATCTAAAACTGACTCTAACTATGCCCTCAATAAACTGGTCATATTTAAAAACACATTATGTAAATTTTGTAAATTATGGTCCTATTAGAGTTGCAAAAGATGAATGAACAGGGGCAGTGAGGCACTTGACATTTCTAAATTCAAGAAAACAAGATTGTAAGGTTAAGTTAGGGTGTAGGATTACAATCATGGTTTTCATTGAAGCATGGTTTTAAGGGGAAACCCTTAAAACCATGCTTTTATTTTTTTTATTAAAATCATAACAGTTGGGTACAGTTGTAAAATGAAACCTAACTTGGTGCATTAAAGTCATGGTTTGGGATTTAAATCATGAGGTTAAAGTCATAAAAAGTTGAGTTGAGCACAGCACAAACTCCGCATAAAGACAGAAATTGTTCTGGCTTCTCTGAGGATTTAGATAATGATACTGTTAGCAAAATAGCAAGCTAAACTCAGCCAGCTAGCTGATCCTTTAGGTACCAAGCAAATTTGTATGTTGAGTTCTAAGGCTGCATTCAATTTCCCTCAGATTCAATTTCCCTTAGATTCAATATATTTATAGCTATACCTATCCAATATTGGATAGCTAACAATTTGTCCAGGACAGCAGGTAGATAATATTAGCAGAATGAAAACCATCATCTAAGCCTGTGGGGGTCAAAATATGTATATGACTGACACTGGAGTAATGGTACAGTCAACATCAGTAGGACAAGTAGTATTTTGCTAATGACAGTGTTAGCAAGAAAGCAACCTAAGGTTAGCCTGCTAGCCACTGCCCTGGTTATGAAGCAATTTGTTTATTAGAAAATCAGGTAACATTAGCTAATATTAACCAATATGAATTCAGTTTTATCTCATGAAGCTTGGTGATTTTGCAGCTCAAATCTGACCCAGGGCCGTTTTTTTCGATCTAATATTAGCTACTACTAGAATCCCTACTAATAAAGATTAATTGCTAGCCATCACAAACCGAAACCCATTATTCAGTCAAACTCTCTGGGCTGACCTGGTAAATTAGATGGCCATTTTCAAAATATTTCATTTTACTTTACTGACTTGCAAGTCAGTTTAAGATCAATTTTCTTAAAGAAATTCCTACTAAATTGAACTGAGACCAGTGGTGGTTGGAAAACCCTTAGACACCATGATTTTGTGTAAGCTTTAAATGCAGGGAGCATGTGTGTATGTCCCCTCCTCTCAAGGTTGAGATAAAGACCCCTTCGTGCAGAGCGCCTCGCCTCAGGCCCAACAAAAGCCTCTAATGCAGATTTAGATTTTCAATCCTGTGCCGCAATTCTGCTCGCATTGACAGGTCAACAAGCGTCCAACAATCTGTTCGCCTCAAAAAGATTTGTCCTTCCTCAGCTCCAATCACTCATTACCTTGGATTGGAGGAGGAGAAGGAGAATGGAAGGCAGACTGAATAAAAGAATAAAGAAGAAGGAGAAAAAGAGCCGATTTTGAGTGGTAGAAGTAGGAGGAGATCTGTAGAGGAAGGAGGAGGAGGCGATGAGTAAAATCCTAATTACAGGTTGGAAAAGTCTAGAAGCCTAGCAGAAAAGTGCCCAGCTTAGAGGCCTCCTGTTTGTTGTGGTAATTATTGTAGCCTGCAGACTGTAACTAATCCATAATGCTCCTAACAGTGGACAAGCCGCTTTTTAGGAGATCTTTAACCAACGCACAGCCGTGTTTGGACAGTGCGAAGGCTGCCTCTGTAATCAGGATGGTTGTCGGTTTAATTCCCCATGTGTCTGTCTGCAGTTTTTTGACCCCTTCAAAGCCAAAAATCAGCCATCGCAGATGTTAATTAAACAAGAATGGAGTTTTCTTTCCTTTGTGTTGCTTTAGTAGGTACATTTAGAAACAGTACTTGCGTTTTTCTACAGGAACTTTAGAAAATATGATAACAGACATCATTCCCAGAGGGAGGAAATACTGCCATTTTGTTAAAACTTGGTCAGTTGAGACTGGCTGTAAAGTGAGTCAGTCCCCATAGACTCCCATGTTAAAATGTCCAACTTTACAGCAGAAGAAAACATGTTCACAGCTTCCTACAAAAAACATTTGGTCACTTCCTAACAATTTTATGGGGGTGGAGGGGGATTATGAAAAAATTACCTGTTAAACTTGTTTTAAGGCTTAAATTTAGCATGATTAGGTGTGTAGGCTCTGTAGATGGTAGAAGTCTGCCAGGCTTAACCTCGGCTAATTGAACCCCCTAAACTACACTTTTGGAATGTTTGAACTGATTTGTGTAATTTGGTAAAAACCAGAATCACATCATCAGCATATAGTGATAGTTTGTGCTCAGTCTGTCCAATTTGGAGTGTTTTTCATGCAATCATCTGAAAAATAATACAGCTTTCTTGCAGTTAATTATTTTAAAAGATCATCCAAGACATCTGTGATCCAGTTTATGTCTGTCACTTCCTAAATAAGGTAGCAAGTCTGGCTTTTGGCCATAAAAGTACAACTGCGGCCTTGATCTTGACCTTTAGCACAGTTTGGTTAAAGACCTATTGGGTCACTATCGTTAGCAAGTTTCATTAAATTCCGATAAATACTGCAGGAAGAGGAGAGATTCTTGTGAACTGTAAAATGGACAGCAGACTTCTTCCCATGGCATGTGCTTACTGATTCTAGAAGGTATCTAAAAAGGATACAATATAGCCAGTAGATCCAGTGAATGTAGCTATTATTCCTTCAGAAAGGAAGCTGGGTCCAACGTGGACACTAAAAATATCAAAAAGGACTTTCAAAGTCTTCAAGGTTCTATTTCCATCCATTCCAGTGGCAGATCCTCTCTGATCTTTTAGTGAGCAGCAGGGTCTGGCTGGCTTCATCATGTGTTTGAGCAGTTTTCATTTTCTATTGTAAGCTCTACAACAGTTTTCCATTAGGCCAATTTTGTGGTGAGCTGCTGCCAAGTTGCCATTAGCAGAGAGAATACAGTACACGAGCTGAGACACAGAGCTCATGCTACAAACAAACAAATCTGACAATGAGCTGGTTGTTGGCCTGAGAGCAGGAGTATACTGTGGGATATTGGGCAGACTAAGTCAAATTCCACCAAGCCAGGAGTTTGAATTATCATAATTGGAGGCCACAGCAGTACATAGAGAGGGGTGAGGGGTGAAGGGGAGCTGGCAGACAGTTCAAAATGTGATATTATGAACGTTGAGTGCGCAAACAATAGGCGTGATGTATGATTATGCATGACTCTCCTGTGGGGTGGAGAAGGAGAGTCCAAATCTGGCATCGGTTTCCTTTTCTTTGTTGTCAGTTTTCTTTTTTTTTTTTTGAAGAGTGGGCTTCCACTCCCCCCCAATCGATGGTCTTTCCAGCTCACTAACCATGAAACCCTCATGTGGCTTCAAAGGTTACAGAGGATGCACTGAAGAATTACTGAACATTTGTTCTCAGCTCCTCCTTCTTTGTTGTCATATTTCTGACAAAAAGGAAATTAGTGACTTTTTTCACTCTGCATTCCACCTGAGAAGTGAATCCACATCAGTGCGATCCCACTGACCAAAACACATCTCCTCCTCTGGTATATTTTTTAGGGCAGGATCACATTAACACATGTTCAAGCTGGGAGGAAACCGGGGGATTTGAGGAACCATCTGTTAACCAAAGCCTTTGGGAAGCACACTAAGATGATCTTGGGATATTGTTCTCCCCAGGTGGGAATGGTAGGGGCTCCACGGGGCCCCTCGCGTCCGAGCAAAAAAAGGGAGGGAAACGGGGAGATTAAAGATGCCATAATCTCATTTTCATTCATAACATTCGGGCATTTCTGGTTAGAAAAGGAGAAATAACAGAACATAAGCAGAGCTGGACTTGTCTCTCACGTCACATGTTTTGAGTTTGCCCAACTTTAAAATCATCTCCACAAGCAGAAAACAAGGGGATTAACTACATTTTTAAGCACTGCACACGCTCCAACAGGAGATTGCTCACAGGTCAGGAAAGAGAAAAGAAGAGAATGGTGGGAGGATTCATGTGATCGGGCAGCATCCACCCTTCATCACCTGCAGGAAGCTATAGCACAGGTCATCTAGGTGGAGGTCTCTAACAATTTAAGTGAGTTCTGCTCTACTGTGAGGTTGTGTCCTGTCCAAGCTCCCAATGTTAGATACATGCTCCTTCCACAGAGGTGTACATTCTAAGAATGAGAACCAGACTCCACTAAACAACACAGAATTGTATTTTCCTTCCATAAGTATGTGGACACTTTGGTATGTGGATGCGCACGTTGCAGCCATGTGTGATAGTAGCCAAGCTGTAGGCATTAATGCGTTACCTCCACTCGTGTGGTTTCCAGCAGATGTTGAATCTGGCAGCAGATGTTGGCTCCCATTCAGAAGCAGAGGTATTATTGAGATCCAGCACTGGTTAGTGATAAAGTCCATTGCAAAAGTTTTGGATGGGGTTAAGACTGGAAATCTGCGCAGGCCAGAGGAGTTCTTACAAGGTGTGATCATCAAAATAAATATGATTAAATTTGCCTCATCACCAATTAGAGATGAGGCAAGGGTAAGGGACACAGACAATGTTGCAGGGTGGCTAATATCAGTGGAGCTGATTTTAAGAGTTGTTGTGTGCAGGCAGGAGCTATCTGTCCACAATATTTCTTCAACCTTGAATCAGAAATTTCTAAATTGCTCCTTCCGGACTGTTATTATTTTAGAAATTCATGTATAAACTGCAAATCAGCAACTTGCTTTGTGAATGAATCAAATTAATCTAACTTTTTCCTTATCATGATGATGCCTGGGAACCTTTTATATTGGCATGTTGCCTACATTTGTGCCTAATGAGCCGTGATGGAGGACAAACATGGCAGCTTGTTGATGATAATTTGACCCATCGGTGAATGCCGGCATTGTTCCCGCTGCCGATTTACGCTGTGCATCGTTTCCAGTTCACTTAATACGTGTTTCCTGAAACAAAGGCTCGTGTTTACTTGCTCACCATTGCTGGCTTAATGCACTGATTGTGCTCTGGTGCTGGATGTTTGTTGATAAGCACCTCCCTACCAGCATCATCCCCCCACTGCCACCGCCACCACAACCTGCTGCAGCCAATTATTTCATTATTAGGAAAAGAACGCCACCCACGCTGTTCACTGCTACTTTTCACAGGGTTTAGCTCCAATAACACCAACAGAGCTCCCACTTTGTTTGAGTTTCCCACCAGTACAATCCTGAATACCAGACAAATAAAATTTACATTTAAAACAACCTCTGAAAGTATATTAAATATACATCACATACAGAGAGAAAATACATGAAATAATAATAATGATTTTTTTTAAAATAACCAATAATCAGTAAGATTTAAGAAGTTCAGAATAAACATCAAATACTTAAATGCCTAAAAAACATGTAGAAAAAAATTACAAATTAGTTATGAACATAAATTAAAAAAGAATGTCAGCAAAGATAAAGCAAACACTACAGAACAGATCATTTCAAGCCTGAAAATAATGGCAGGTGTTCACACCTAACCCCAAAGTTCAGCCTCCGGCAGCAGAACTCTTCACGTTCAGGTATCAGAGTCGTGGACAGGTGGAGCATGGCGGTGTTGTCAGCCGGCCATCCTGCATCCTTTATGATGGCAGCATATGAAAAGCGATACAGTGAGCTCATCAGCATGAAGGCAGGGCTGTCACAGGTGTTTTGTCATCCCTGACGTCTCCACACCTGCGAGGGCACCGAGGCACTGACACCCTGCTCATCTTTTCAGCGGCACCTGTCAGCGAGCCGAGACCTTTTCAAAAGCCTGCACTGCTCCTCCAACTGCCCGACAACGTCTATTGTCTGTCCCAGCCCACCTATTCAAAGCAGGGTGGGGGACCTGTCATTAATAAAAGCTCGCTGTCAGCCAGCGAGGCCCTCAGTCGCCTCCACCACTTCCTCTCTGAGGCAGGAATTCAGCTTACAGTGACACGCTGCACAATTGGAGCAGGAGGGGGTAAACAGGAAGGGAAAAAAGGGAGAAGAGGGGAAGGAAGACCAACATATGTTACAACGAGGACCAATATTTGGATAAAGAAGAGCTGAAAATATGAATATTCATATGTGCAAAGAGGGTGGAATGGATGATGCATTCAGTGCTCTCTCCTCTGGTTTGTACCTGAAGACAGAAGTCTATTTTTCACAATATAAAAGACATGCAGCTTTCAGACTGTGTGAGATGGATTGTAGGGATGGGAATATGGCTTTACATCAAATTCATGACTTTACATCGTAAAGTGTGGGTAAAAAATCTCTCCATGTTAATAGTGCAATACATTTATTACATTTGGGTTTAGACATGGTCAAGGCAACCTGCTGAAGTTCAAACCAAGCGTCAGGACAGCAAAAAACTTTGATTTAAGAATCTTTGAACATGGCACAGTTGTTGCTCTGAGTATTTTAGAAACTACTGGTCTCCCAGGATTTTCCCACACAACCATCTCTGGGGTCTACAGAGAAACAGTAGCTCAAATAATCACTAGTAACAAACAAGGCATGGAGAAGAGCATCTCTGTATGTACATGTTGTACCTTGAAGCAGATAGACTACAGCAGCAGAAGACCACACTAGGTACCACTCCTGTCAACTAAACAGGAAACTGAAGTTACAATTCACCCAGGCTCCCCAAAACTGGACAATGGAAGATTGGAAAAAGGTTCCCTGATCTGATGAATCTCAGTGTCTTCTGTGACATTCAGATGGTTCAGATAGAATTTGGTTGAAAGCATGGATCCATCTTGCATTGTATCAACAGTTCTGTTTGGTGTTGGTGTGATGGTGTGGGGTTCATTTTCTTTACACACTTACTACCAACTGAGCATCATTTAAACATGATAGCGTATCTGAGTATGGTTGATGACCATGTCCATCCTTATATCCCCACAAAGTACTCATTTCTGATGGCTGCTTCCAGCAGGATAACACACCAGGTCACAAACCTCAGACCATCTCAAACTGGTTGCCTGAACATGACAATGAGTTCAATGTACTCAAATGGCCTCCACAGTCACCAGATCTCAATCTAATAGAGCACCTTTGGGATGTGGTGGAACAAAAGATTTACATCATGGATGTGGAGCTGACAAATCTGCAGGAACTGTGTGACGCTGTCATGTCAACATGTCCCCAGGACCCTGTTGAGTCTGTACCTTGAACAATTAAGACAGTTCTGAAGGGGGTCTAATCCAGTAATAACAACATGTAATTAATAAAGTGTTTAGTGAGTGTACATTTATATTATTTCTGCACACAAAAACCAACAGCCATCAAAAATAGAAATTTAAAATAAGGAAAAATTAGAGTTATAAAGCAAAAAATAGACCAACCTTTTACTGAATGTGTACATACTGAACCACCTAGTCAGGGTAGAAGGAGGGAGAGTTTTCCATATTCAACCACTTTCAATGGTTCTTTCTCTAAACCTAGCCAGGCTATAGGGTTACAGTTTCATTTTTACCTATTTAACCAACTGGTGAAAAATGAAAGTACAAAATAAACAAAGTTCACTGTGTTCCCCTCCAGTCACCTAATGTCCACTTTGTAGGTCTCTAAAACAGTACCATTATCTCCTGATGTGCATCAAGAAACCAATGCAATAAAACATCTTGGTCATGAGAGGACAGCAAAATCTGAAAGCCAAAGATTATAACATAGAAATATCAGGAATGAGTCCTCAGAGTTTGATTTTAGGATCAAAGTAACCACACAGGAAGAAAAGCTGACCCATCCATCAACCCTGACCTCCACCCTAAATACCCCTTATGACTGTGTAACAACATCCAGCTGCTGTCTCCAAAAAAGGTAAACATCCCCAAGTTTTAGGGTATGAGAACGTAGTCATGCGGAGGTGTTACAGTGACAGAGGTCTGCAACAACCGCACCAAGGAGAGTCAACGTCACCGACGCCGGTCTCCCACATCTTCCTCAAGGCCGTGATGTCCCCGGGGTGGGGGTGGGGGGGTATCTGAGGATACTAACGAGCTCCATCAGCTCAAGTTTGAAGAGAATTACAATGAGGATTAACACACACAAATAAACATACACAGCTCCATCACGCTGACCACCCAAAGCTTAAATTCACGCTAAAGTGAATCATTTCTTCTGTGGGAATTTGTTCTTAAAAGCCCTAAACTGGAAGTGGCTCCCCACACTGGGCCTGCGTAAACAGATTTATGGTCCTACATCATGAGTTATAAACACTCTATACACTCCACCACTCCCTCCCGCTACTCATTCAGAGCGCACACACACATCGAAAGAATAGGGAGTAGGAGCTTTGTGGGGAGCGGAGGATGTCATGAGCCCCCCGCTGTGCTTCACAGTGATGCTGCAAGATGGGACATTGCATGACTGGGAGCACAATAATGTGTGTGTGCATGCCCGTATCTGTTTAAGGGTGAGTGTGTGTGTGTGTGTCTTTCTTTTAATGTACGTACACTCACGTCATTGGAGTGCTCCCCTGCTGTGTTCCTATCAGCATCAGCAGTGAATCGGCGCGCTCAAGCAGCAGTAA
>VUQG01021797.1:8366-21675 GCA_015106755.1 Etia nguti | reverse complement strand
TAGCGAGCTAAGTTTCTGCTAACTTCCTGCTAACTTGTAACTCCGTTAAATTTAATAAATTCTGTTTTCATGGATGCCTGGATGTTAAACTTAATTGTTACACCTGGTAAAGCAGCAACGCTGATCATTTTATTAAACATGAAAGAATTTACACAGTTTTTAACTCTCAGTGTGCCGCAGTGTTCGTTTGACTTAGTAATCTGGGTCCAAAACTCCGTCCGCTTCAGGTCCCAATGAGTCGCGAGGCTCCTGACTGCGGTAGCCGTAATGCTCAGACAAGCCCTCAAAGTGTGCAGCTTCATAGCTTAGCAAATTCCTACTAAAACATTTTTTGACAGATTTTTGAGCACCGTGTACCACATAAAATCGGTTCGAGGTCAGTAAACACAGCCAGAATTCATAGATAAGGCGCACCAGATTATAAGGCGCACTGACGATTTTTGAGAAAATTAAAGGATTTTAAGTGCGCCTTATAGTGCGGAAAATACGGTAAATAGATTTTAAGTGGGTGAGTTATGCAAATACATTAATATTCCATATAAATGGGTTTAAATAGAAACATTTCTTATATGTTAACAATTATATGTAAATTGCTTTGTTTCTGTGAAGCTGTAAACTGAAATAAGCATATAGTCAAACCACACTAAGACACAAAGTAGGTCAAACTGCAACCAAACAGAAAAACAGAGCACAGTCCACAGCGATGTGCATCCTCTGAGTCTGACCACTGACACTTTGCTGAGATCACACAGGAACCAGAGACACAGACATGTTGTTTCCTGCAGACTTCACTGTATTAAATTGTTTCTCATAAGTTTTTCTGAGCTGTTTTTGCTCCTCTCTGCAGGCTGAGAAAGCAGATGGATTCATCAACCTGTCAGGCTTTACCATCGAGCAGGCCAAAACCTCCAGGAAGAAATAGTACGACATGGTTTTTAGTTTTTTTTTTCCCCCTCTTAAACCACAAGACTTACTCAGCTGTTTGTGCATCCTCTGTTGCTATAGCATCTTAAAAAAATGTCTCAGTGGTGAGAGATCCGCTGCAAGAAATTTGTTTTTTTTCACATCTTCACCAACTGTTCGCTTTATACGGCACATGAATTTATGATTACTTTGCTTTGTGTTGTGTTTCAGTGTCATGACAGCCAGTCATCCTAATGTAGTGACTATTGTTATTGGTGCTGAGAGCTACATAGAAATGAATAAGTGAGTACTTTTAACTCATTTTTATTATTTTATCATATGTATTTTTTAAAAAGTAGACCAATTATGCTTCTGCTTATTTCCTGTCATTGACTGCGTACGCTTACAGGAATGAATTCTTCTATAAAATGTTACTTTTTACAGTTTTTATACACTTGGTGCTGAATAATGTTATAGAGATTTGGACAGAGATGCCCCTCCCATCTGCTGTTTAAACCTTACACATGGAGAAGCCAATCAGAGGTTGGCTTAAAGGGGGTCAATTGAGTCTGGTAATGCATGTGATGCTGGAAATCAGCATCTTAGGCCCACTTTGAGGATTTATACCAGCAGAAAATGTCATTATAACTTTTCAAACTGATCCACATAAGGCAGGAACTGTTGAGATTTTGCAGACATGCTTGTCTCAGAATGTCCTCTCCTGACTTTAGTGGCTATGTTTTATAGAAAAGAGTGAAGCCTCGAGTTAGTGACATTTGCACTTCAGCCAGTGGTAGCTGAGAAACTTTGCTCAGAACTAATAATTATCACTCTTCTGTGTCACTCTTCTGCTGTGTAGTATGTTGCATGTTGTGTGTCATTTGTAGAGTTAATGCTGTGTGTGTGTGTCCAGGTGGATCAGTAAACTGACAGAAGCAGCTGAACTTGATGAGGCAATCAACAGTGAAGGTGAGAGGATTAAAAATAAGAATCTACCACAGCAAGAAAACGATGATGGTGACACAGCTGCAGTCTGAAGTTTCCACACACTCATGAGCATGACTGTCAGGGTAACTCTGGGCTTTTAATTATTTCTTTGAACTCTTTGAATCAGGCGAAACATTATGACCACTGACAGGCGACATGAATGACACTGATCTTCATGATGGCACCTGTTAGTGGGTGAGGCACATTAGGGTGAACATTTTGTTCTCAGAAACTGGCAAACATAAGGATTTGAACAACATGGGCCAAACTGTGATCGCTAGACATCTGGGACAGAGCATCTCCAAACCTGCAGCTCTTGTGGGGTGTTTCTATTCTGCAGGGGTCAGTATCTGTCAAAACGGTTCCAAGGAGGGAACGGTGGTGAACCAGCAACAGGGTCACGGGGGGCCAAGGCTAACTGATGCACATAGGGAGCAAAGGCTGGCCTGTGTGGCCAATCCAGCAGACGAGCCGCTGTAGCTTAAATTCCTGAAAAAGTTTATGCTGGTTCTGATAGAAAGGTGTCAGAATACACATGGTCTGCATAGTTACAGACCAGTCAGGGTGCCCATGCTGACCCCTGTCCACCGCAAAAAGTAAAGAAGAAGGACTACCTGCAAATTCCTCAACTTTGCCTCAACTCTACATTTGAAACTTGTTGAAACTGACAAATTTGGGTGTTTCTGCGGGAAAATGATCCCAAATACATTAAAACTGGTTAAAACAAACTTACATTAAGCTTCTTGAATGGCCTTCCCAAAGCCCTGACCTCAGCCCTAATAAAAATATGTGGATACATTCAAAAGCCGGTCCTGTTTTTTAGAGTCATTAGAAATGTGTGCTGTGCAATCATTCCACTGTGGAAAAAGAACCGTGCAGAGAAATCATTAATGCCAAAAAATACCATGACATACTCATGATGAGTGTCTGTAAACTTCTGACCACAGCTTCAGCTGCAGTTACTTCCCACTAATGTATCTCTCTTGCTACTAACTTTTTAATCACTTTTCTTTGATCATCCCAGCTTTCCTTTCCATCTTTACACATTTGGTTTTCTAAAATGTCTTTCCTCATTCCTGTCCCTTTCCCCCATCTTCCTTTCTTTGAAGCAGTCTTCCTATTTTTCCCTTTTCATATCTTTTTCTCCTTGAAACACTTCCTTTCCCTTTGCTACATCTTCCTTTCCTGCTTTCATTCCTTTTTTCCCATTTACCCTTTCCCACCCTTTCTCAGTTTTTCCTTCTTTTTCCTTTTTTTTCTTTAAATCGTTCTTTCACTCTAATTTTTATCACATCTTCACATGTGTCTTCCCATTTCTTTTCTCATGTTATCTCTTTCACTGATCTGCTGATCCTCTAGTTTCCTTCACCCATCATCGATTTATTTTCTGCTTTGGTGCCTTCTTTACATTTTCTCTATTTATGCATTTCTCTCATGTGTGTGCAGAGCGATACAGTGAGGGGAGTGATCAGGATGAAGATGACTTGTCGTTTTCTTCTCTTGACTCTCAGCTGGATTCAGTAGCCTCCCAAAATGTAAGTAAATGCATAAAGTCCATAAAAAAGACCTTAATGTAAAAGTAAAATTGGGTACTCACCATACCATAGAGGGGTAATACATTTGGGAACAAATGGTCTTTGGGCTGCAGCATTTTTAGTTGCAGTACCACCAATGACCACTGGGGAAAACTTGTGGCAAAGTTTGTTCAGGCTGTTGTATTGATTTTGATTGATTTGATTTGAAACCATATTTGGTAACACCAGTTTCTGAAATACCTTGGCATCAGTTTGGGGTTTCATCATGATGCCCATCTTTATGTACACTGATCACTAACATTAATACAAGCTGCACTTTGTGGATGATGAGGCCAAAGAAGCTCTGACGAGACTTTTGGGAATGTTTTGAGGGGTCTGGTACCAGATCTTGACTGGGCTCGTTCAGAGTAGGAATTGGGGAGTTTGGAGGTTGGTTTTTTTCTTCCTGACTAGTATGTCAGTATAAGATTTCAGTCATCCAGGTCGTGGTAGTGTTAAGTACTTGATTTGAAGTCAAGTGGACTTTTTGATGACATTTGAAGTAATCCAATGGTCTTCTTCAGTTGTGATGGGGACATTATGCTCGCTGTTCTCCCCCATGGTTGACAATGCCGTACAACAAAAGTGATGTCACATACGCTGGCACAAGCCATTGCTTCGGTGTTGTTTCAGGCAGTGGTGCATCTCTCAGTTTTGTGTAACACTGTGTCGGTTTTCTAACCCCAACCCTTTCTTAAAACACAAAAAAAACCCAAACTCTGCGATTACTTTGCGTTTAGTTTTGAGTTCCTGTAACAGCGCTGATGTGGAACTTTTGACTGAGTGGGAGCACCTATTGTTCAGAAAGATACTGTGGTGGGTACGCACGCTGTAAATGCAATATCACCATCAGTATGTGAAGGTGTATTGGGGCACTAAAAGCTGAGTACCCAGCTCCTAGGCCATGTTCCAGATTCAGTCGGGATCTTAATCTGGAATTCCCCCTGAATTTGGATTTCCTATTCATAAAGTTGGAGCAGCCCGACCAACCCAAAGTTAACAATGGCAGCAGTGAATGATACATGATTGGCTCTACCTTTCTAAGAACCAAAACAAGTCCTTCTTTTCCAACCTACTACTGGACCCCAATAAACTCAGGAGTGAAATTACTCCCAAGTTTCCATTCGACTTCCAAGGTCATTGGAAGGTGGTATTAGTCCCAGGTGTTTAACTTTTCATGGTTTTGTCACCTTATAGGTGGTTTTCAAAGTTTTTTACCTGCCCTGTCATCATGTGAGTGATTACATGAGACAGGTGAGACCACCTGGTCTGTGATAGTCACATCACAGACCAGAGGTGGTGACATCCTAAACCAACTATCAGCCACCCTTAGGCTACGTCCACACTAATGCGTTTTCGTTTGAAAACGCATCGTTTTCTCTCCATTTTGGCCTCCTGTCCACACTGAGACGGAGCTTTACTCAAGGAAAAATGCAGCGTTTTGAAAACGCTCTTGAAAACGCATACAACTGAAAACAGAGCTGTCCCGTTAATGTAGACTTCAGAACAATTACCATTGTGTTTTAACCCCCACTCACACCTTGACCCATGATGGCATGGTGGGAAAAACCATATGAACAATTCACACCTTGGCATGGTGAGAACCAAGGTGTGAAATTACACATGGACTACCTCACAGGGGTTAACATGTAAACACAGAAGCTTCTTTCCATCTTTAAAGGAGAGACCGCGTATTATGCACCTAATGAAAACAACAGAAGCATTGATTTGAAGACTTGTAATTTTCTTCCTTTAATAATTACTCCAACCCTCACAGAATCCCAGCTCAAACTTCACTTAATTCTTCCAGCACACTGATTTCAGATAATCTAAGAATCTTGGCCAAAAAGCGACAGGACTTCTTTAAGATTCTTTAAGTCTTTACTGTGCATCTTTGCTGATTTGATGAAAGCTGGGATAATCTTTGCATGTGTGTGTTCCTTTTCTTTCCCCGATGCCTTAGAGGGAACGTTTTCTGCCCAGTGTTCCAGGATCCTGATTATTCCAAGTTTCTTCCAGAGGGTGGTGGTAGTATTGGATTAGTTACTGGTCTGTGTGTGTGAGCTTCTGGTAAACTTCAATGCTGAGGTTTCCATTCTCCTCAATGTGCACAGCACAGTCCAGAAACAGCAAACTGTTATCCTTTGTTATATCACTGAGTTGATGTGAACAATGAAGGCTTCTACTTCTTGGTGTCATCCATGTATCTGTACCAGTGGCTAGGTGCTCTTCCTTTTGAAACAGCACCTAGCCACTTCCACTTCCTCCAAACAAAGGTTGGCTAGAATGGGTAAGACTAGGGAGGTCATGGTGCATACATGTCCTGATAATGACCCACATCCATTTTCATGCCTTGGCTCATGTGATGAGGCACATGATCATTAGTGGGTCAACGAAACTCTGGAGCATCATGAAACCAAAAATACAACAAGGAAGATCCAGGGTTGCTGAGCAGCCAGAGTCCTCTATCAGACAAGAATGGGACCTCTCCCAAAAGTTCAGTAGCTGCGCTCCTTAGTTCAGACATTTACAGACTGCTGTTAAATGGATGGTACACAGCTGAAAACTTGATACTTGCCCAACTATTCTGAAATGTGTTCCTGCCATAAAATTTGAAAAGAAGATTCAAAAAGAGATAATATTTTTATTTAAAATGGTACACTTCCTAAGTTTAAACATTTGATATGTATGTTCTCCTGATTTCTGAGTGGGTTTTCTCCAGTTTCCTCCCCTATTCCAAAGATGTGTATGGGGTCAGGTTGATTGATGATTCTAGCATGCCCGTGAGTGTGAACTCTTTGTCTCTCTGTGTTAGTCCTGTGACAGACTGACGACCTGTCCAGGGTGTATCTCTCACTGGGATAGGGGTTAATCAAGGGTTGATCCTAAATTTAAAGTTACTGAAAACACATATTCTGAAACACATTCTGTCCTTTTCACAGGGAAACCGTCTTCAGCCTCCCTGGGAGTCTTTATCCTGCACCTCACTCCCCACTGTCTCCTCAATAATCACTAAAAGCAGAAGTAGAACCAGCTCGGCTGGAAGCTCTTTGAGCAGAAACCGAAGACAAAGACCAGTTTCCGAGGGCGGCGGTCGTCTGTCCTGGCTGGACCTCCCCAAGCAGGATGAAACCAGTGGAGCACAGACTCCTCCTCTAATTCATGTTGGAGAGGAAAAAGAGGAGGGCACAGTCCAGGGTAAACACCTGCAACCACACATGGTTATCATGTAGTCTGCTGCTGCTTTAACTTACTGATTTCTTCCTGTTTCCAGAAAAAACACCCGATGAGATGGAGAGCCTCTACAACCATCTGAAAGCAGCCAGCCTCTCTCCAACTGGACAGAAATTTCAGAGGGACTTCAGAGCCTCTTTTATCCGGCGATGTAAGAATGAAAAAGTCAACGAAAAGGTTCACCTGCTCCGGATCCTCAAAAGCACATTAAAGGTGAGTCTGAACTTTTGTCTTTAACTAAATGCCAAAAAACCCACCAAACTAGTAGACTTTTAAAATTTGACTTTACAAGCCCTACATACTTATACCTTCAAATAACTCACTCAGAACAAGAAGTCAACTTTATCAAGTAATAAAGTAATTAAAATAAAACTTTAAAAGATGTAAATTTCAAACATAACAACCGTAAGTACTGCAAGATACCCAAGCATTTCTAGACACCACATTTTCAAGCCTCAATGACAGCGTTTTTGGCAACTGCCATGTTAATTTAGTTTGGTTGGTGATCAATAATTAATGGTACTTATGGCCATTGATCAGTGGTCTTTGATCAATGGTTGTTGATCATTGGTCATGTCAATTTGCATATTAATGATCAACGAACTGACCTCACAGCCCATTGTTCATTCAGTGGTGCTAGTTTCAGTCATTATGCAAATGTACTGTTTATAAGATTGGGGAAACCTGCAGTCAGCTGAGACTGAAGAAGTCACTTGGATGAGTGACGAAATGTTTCTCCCAATGAAAACGCTACGTCCAGATGAACAGAATCAGCCTTTTGGGATCAGTAATTAAACATGATGGTGAATTGCTAAGCTATTAGCTAATACTAGCTGTCTGCTTAGCATAATCCAGAGCCAATCTATGTTGACACGCAGACTGACTTTCTAATAAAACCCTAGATTTTTATTCAAGGAGACTATTTCTGTGACTGCCTCTATCTTTATTAATGATAATATCTCCAAACTATCGCTGTTTTCTTGTAGCAGGCTTAAACGGCTTCTTTTCTTCTGTAAAGTTAGACATTTTAACATGGGAGTCTATGGGGACTGACCCGCTTTTGAGGACAGCCTCAACCGGACATTAGAGTAATCTACACCTTGTTTGGATTCCTCCATCAGCTGATGCCTGACGGCACGTTCACCGCATGTTTCTAACACTCGTGTTTTTCAGGCTAAAGAGTCCGAACTGGTGGCTTTGGAGCAGATCCTGAATGAACCAAATCTCACAGCGCTCATGTACAGGGAGTGGAGACTCTCCAACACCATCCTGCTGCAAGATATCCTTCAGCGCAATCAGGAAGCAGAGGGTGCCACACAGCCCAGACGGGATAGTGTCTGAGATTTTAGACCTGCTCAACACTGCTGTACAGTAACGTTTTCACATTTATGAAGTCTGAAAGACACTGAAAGACAAAAATGTCTAAACCCCACCATCATCCTGTGATGAGAGGAAGCTGGTTCCTACTCTGGATCGAATAACGATGCTACAATTTTACTTGAGGTTAACTTTTAAACAGTGCTTTTCACCTCACTTCTATTCACGCAGCAGATCGGGATGTTTGCAGGTCTTTAAAGCTTAAGAAACACTGTATTTAATTTCAAGTCAAAACTTTAATTTGTATTTGATTCATTTTTATTTTTTTAGTAGGTTTGCTTTAGTTTTGTGGTTGTATTTTTTATATATGATTTCTGTTTATTTAAAAAGAGATGACCTCCACCAAGTAGCTTGTGTGACCTTTTTTTCAGTTTGTTTCTTTAGCAGGATTACTCCAGAGGTAATGGATGGATCTGCATGATGGTTTTACGTGAAGTGGGGCTCGTTCTAGCTTAGAAGTGACTAAAGTGTTGGATTCAGGAACTTTTGGAAGGATTCTTTGAAACTGGAAAAAATTGACATGTTGAGTCACAGCTTCACAAATACTTTTCACGTTTAAATTTAAAAAATCTTGTAGACATTAACTCGGTATACGGACCTGTTCTTATTCAGTGCTTTTCTATCTACTCTTCCTGAGCACTCAAAGCGCTTTATTCAACACGTTCACACATTTCCACATCCACCTTTTTCTACATCTAAGTGCTTTCTATCTAACATTCACACTCTAATGGATGCGGGAGCAACTCGGCATTCAGGATCTTGCCCAAGGACGCTTGACATGCAGACCGGAGCAGCCAGGAGTCGAACCTTCTACGCCTTAACTTGTTGTTGTAAATAAAATATTACAACTAATCTGGATTCAGGAGCCGAGTTCATGCCAGGTGTCCGTTTCAGTTATCAGCAGTGTTAAAGTTTACTCAAAGTAAAAGCAAATGTTGACATTTAAATGCATTTTCAGTGAAAGAAGAGCCGGGATATGTTTATATTTGTTGATACTTTTGTTGTGTGAAGAAGTCTGAAGCAATGATTTTACGGCAGCTTGTTTTCTACCTCTGAACTCGTTCACTGCAGTGTCATCTGGGGGACGTCTCACATTTTTATCATCTAACACAAAAATCCAGTTAAAGCCGGGGCTGCATTCGAACGCTGGGTTTGAATCCTCTCATCATCAACCTGATGCCTTGATTTAACATTTACAATAATTCAGTTTGCGTTTGTTTTTTCACATCCTGGTATAGGATACTTTATCATGCGTGTGTTTTGTTTCTATGAGCTGAATGAAATAACACAGTAAGAACATGTTGTATTTAGTCTTCTGAGAACGCAGCATACATCACATTATTAAGGAAATTTTAGTGTACTCATTTCTCTTTGCCTTCATCATGCTTTCTATGGAGGTCAAGGTAAAGTGATGAGGAAGAGGAGTTAGAGGGGAATTTTAAGGACTATTTGATTGCAGAGCATTAGTTGCTATTAGCTGTATAAATCAATGGTCAGTGAGAAGAAAAAATGATGTGAACTTTTCCACTGATACTGTGACAAAACTGGAACCACTTTCGCATATTTCCACAGCAAGAAAGGACAAATTCACTGATTGACATCAATGGCAAAGATTTTCATCCAGAAACTCTAGAAATCCTGTGAAAACATTCGGCTCTCAAACTGGTGGAAATGTGGGAACGGGTTCCCAAAAGGCACCGAAAGTAAAACTGGGTCTAAACTGGTGCTGCATTAGTGAAAGACAGGTTTTAGTGTCTGTTAATTTTTTGCTTTTTGCTGTATTTATTGTACATTGGCAGTAAAACCGTTTGAAGTTTCTCATTTTGTTGAGTCATTGTTTTACGTCACACTGTAGGAACCCAGTACTGACATTTCTCCACATTCAGATTTCAAGTTTGAAAAAGCGATTTCAACAAACCAGCTTCAGGAGGTTGAGGCTCCAACAACATGCTTTATTAAAACTCCCAGATTTGGCCTCTAGGTGTCATTAGATTAAAGACAACCAATGTTGGAATCCTGTTTATGATTGAAGGCCGCAGGTAAAATGCACACAGGGGCAACATCGGTATTTATGAAGTGTGTGTATGATGTATGTGAATGTATGATTTATATCAGTTCTGGTCATTTAAAAAAACCCAAACTATTTAGGTTTTCCTTTTAAACAGTGAGGCAGCATTTGACAGCAGAAAAAAAAAAAAAAGCTGCTGTGACAAAGAAACCTGTCAGCACGACTCTTTGTTGTACATAATGTGTAAAATTACAGGAAAAGTTCTGAAAGCTCATTGTCCAGACTTTTTTTAATGACTACATTTGAATAAAAAGCAAAAAGTCATTTAATTATTACTTAATTACTTTGTAGTATGAATGGCCATGAGGGAGGTTTTAATCTGTAGGAAAAGCTGTAAAACTTATGAAAATACAAAAGTCCAAAATTTCTGCTTGTTTGTGATGAGCAGCAGATCAAACAAATTAATCATAAATGGCTTCAAGCGCACATTCAGGCCTGGGAGACTCATTTAGACATTGAGCCATGGCTTTGTGAACATGCAGACATGTCTGCATCTCTGCCATTCAAACACTTTGTATTTAGTTTATTTTATATAATATTCAAAACTAAACTGTATTTGTATTTACTTTTCATAAAAGCCTTATTTTAATCCATTTACTACAACTTGGGAGAACTCAGAGTTTAAGACCTGGACAAGTTTGAAATCTTTTGTCCTCCACAATGGAAAATGGCTTAAAATAAAAACAGGTATCACTATTCTTAATAAGTCTGCACTCAGCTTTGCAGTCTCCAATATTACTGAAATGCAGCCAGATGCTGCAGATTTTACGTTTTCACTGCGTGTACCTGGCCTGTACCACTACACTTGCCGTCTTCAGTCAGCCACCCTTCCTTCTTCATGGTATGATCTGAGCCTTTGTGAATGGTGTGCCAATCAAAATAAAGTTCCACCCCTGCCTGCCTGCATGAATTCTCAGCAGGGCTGAAGATTAGGCTCCCACATACCGACAGGCTATTAATAACTGACATATATTGTTTGAGAAAGTTTGAACAGTTTAATAGTGCTCCTTTGGTCTCCAACATGCCCTCTGAGAAGGAAATCAAAGACCACCACCTGCAGCAGTAGTGACAGTAAACAAATTTTATTTTGTCATCTGCATTTACAGCTGGAATTCTGGGAATTCAAACACGACGTCTTTGCCTGTGAGCTTCTTGTAGACACCAGAGAAGGTCTCCACCTGAATCAGGAAACATTAAAAATTAGTTTAACTTAACCCGCCTCTTATTTACCATCACTTTTTCTTTACATGATACAAAAACAAAAACAACAACAACAACAACAAACAAACAAGGCTGCAGGACAAACTCCCGTCTGCAGCGGAAGGATTTAAACAGGTTTATTTTTTATGCCAGTATGTTGTATTTAACAACATACTGGATATTGAACTGGCTTGGGAGACTAGGTCATGTCGGAGAAGGAGAGGCCAAGGTTTGCTCCACAAAAGGGACATAATCTCCACTAACCAATGGGACCTCGTCCACCTTGGGGCGATCAATATTGCATTGTTCACCCTGGATACAACAACCCTTGGATTTTGGATTCTTGAGCAGAAACTGAAGTAGGACTTTGAGTTTTATGCACAGATCAAACAAAGTAAAGGACAGTTAAGCGATAAATTCAGTTTCTGTTTATGATCCGAGTCTGTGCACTGCATGGTTTAGCTCCCCAGTAATGGCCCTAAAGGACTCTGGGAAGATGTAGGAATATGCAGGACGCTCGTCCTTACCAGCCGGCAGCCGGGGACGGAGCTTTCTGTCCAACGTTGTGGAACGGGACTGTACGTCTCGGCTCAGAGCTACGCTCCCATACGCCACCAGGACAGAGCCAGGAGAGCAACTCTCTGGATGTCCACGTCGGAACAAAAAGGTTTCTGACTTAAAACGTCTCCAGAAGTTTAACCGATGGACTCGTGCTGCTCGTCTTATCCTTGTAATGAAATAAATCCCGTATTTGGAGGTGTTTGATGTGACAACTTGACTTTTTCCACACCAAACAATCCATCCATTGATAAATAATTTACAGACTGACACTTGAAATCATCATTATTCGTGTTTTCTGAACATGTAGATGCCTCTGCTGCTTTAAAACTCACTTTGTGTTCGACGTTGTTCTGCTGAGCCTTGTCCAGGTGGACCTTGATGAGCCTGCTGCTGTCCAGTTTCACTCTGATCCTCTTACCCACGATCTCACTGGGGAATACCAGGTCCTCCAAGATGGCGTCGTGGACCGCGGTCAGAGTGCGGCTGAGGGAAGAATGGGGACGGGGGGTGGAGAGGTCGTTAATGCTTTGTTTCCAACTCAGTTTAGTTTCAGTGTGTGTCCACAGCGAGTTTGCGTGCTTCAGTTTAGTTCTTATTGGTTGAAACCTTCAGGTTCTACTTGAGCTTTTATAACTTCTCTACACTGGTGGGGGTATATATCGTGGACAGAAACCCCTATTTATGCTGACTTCCTGCTTGTGTTGATAACTTTGAGCAATACTAATACTCAAGACAATTCTTCCTCCTCAAGTCTGGTTTTTATTTTATTTCAGTAAAGTTACAATTTTTTCCCTCTAATAGTTTTATGTTACAGTAATAATCTTGGGGGTGTTGACCACAAAGCTTGTCTCCTAAGAGCAGCCATGGGTCCCTGCAGGACTGCCTCCACTGCATGATGTGTGCCGCTGCAGACCTGCATGACAACAACAGGCCGATCAACAGGATTCCAGCGTAGACAGCCGCCACCTCAAGCAGACTGGAGTGGTGGCAGACCATGACTTACAGAAGTAACGGGCACACCTATAGTACCCTGGTGAGTTTCACTTCCTCTAAATAAATCTTACTGAGCGTTTTAGTCAGCCTGTCTGATCTGAACTTCAGATTACTCTGTTTTACCAAACGGTTGAAAGATTTAGCTCTGATACACCGGGGACCAATAATCACAGCAGTAAAGTTTTCCTTCTACAGCACCTGCAGCACCCTTTCAAACATCCAACTTTCAGCACAAATGAGCTCTTCAAAGAAAATAACAACATTCAGTCATACCATCTTTGGTCTCTATTAATGATCAGTCTGTGCACTGCATGGTTTAGCTCCCCAGTAATGGCCCCAAGGGACTCTGGGAAGATGTAGGAATATGCAGGACGCTCGTCCTCACCAGCCGGCAGCCGGGGACGGAGCTTTC